>JADLZL010001963.1:0-269978 GCA_015844335.1 Chrysopogon serrulatus | reverse complement strand
TTGAACCACACCATTGCTATTCCTGTAACTACGCCCGATGCCATTAAAATTTCACCGTTCTTTGAGATACAAAGACCTGGATACGCTGAGACCGGATTGGTGTAACACCTCAGTGTTAAGCATGCATTAGGCACCTAATTAATTAACTTAATCATCACTAAGCATGGCATGAGCATCATTAAGCATAAACCCTAAGTTGCATTTTGTCATTTCATGTGCTTGCCTTTAATTCCTAATCTCATGCTTGATTGAAGTGTTAGTTAATTAATTAGCTTGCAAATGCTTGATCAAGTTTGGATTCATGTGCCCAGCCTTTCAAAATGATTTAACAAAATTATTGCAAAAAGATTTGGTGCAAATTGGAGCAAAAGAGAAATTATTGGAAAAATCCCTTTTATGCCCTAAATTCAAAATGAATTTGTATTTCAAAATTTATTCAGAATTTTGAGATGAGCCTTAAATGAAAGTTGTTCATTTCAAAAAGATCTACAACTTTTATTTTTGGAGCATCTCTTGAAAATGCATTTAAATTTGTCAAAAAGGTGTATTTTGGTCAGTTTGGATTTGATTCAAAATTTCAAAAAAAAAAAAAAAAAAGCGCCCGAACGAAAGCAAAGCCGATTCGGCCCGGCTCGCCCACGGCAGCCCGCCCGCGGCCCGCGCCAAGGCCGATCAAGCGGTAAAAGCCGAAGCGCCGCGTGGCACGCAGCGTGGCCGCCGTCGTCGCCGCCCGTGCCAAGTGGCCGCGAGCGAGCCACGTACGCGGGCCCACCGGCTGCTTCACCCGCCAAGCGCCCGGCGTGGAATGCCTCGGCATTCCATTTTCTCGCCACTCGCTCTCGCCTCTCGCGCTCTCTCTCGCTCGCCACCGCCGCTTCAGAGCACCGCCCGTCGTCGTTAAAATCGCTGTTGAGCAAGCGCCGCGGCACGCCGACGAAGCACCACCTCCACTTTCGCCTTGCTTCTCGCTCGCGCACCGCCCACCGCCGCCACCTTGCATCGGTAAGGGGCGCATTGCGCCGTTCACCGCCGCTGCCATGGCCGAGCTCGCTGAAGCTCTTGCGCCGCCGCGGCATTGCTACCTCGACCTTTTAATCGCCCTCCTTTTCGCGCACGCGTAGTCGCTTAGGGTTGAATCGAGGGCCGACGAGCTCAATCTCGCCGATTGACGCCTCCGCTGCGTCTCTCCGTGGCTCGCCGCTCGTTCACCGCCGCGCCACCGCCGCCATGCACGCCGCCGAGCCCCTCGACGCCGCTAATTCCCGGCCGCTAAGCTCCTAGCAGTCCCTCGCCTAGCTTCCGCGGAGCTCGCAGCGCTCCTTCGCCGCCTTTGCCATCGCCGGAGTAGTCACCGGCGGTGACATGCAGAACGCCAGCACCGCCGCTTCGTCGCCGGCCGACTCCGGCCACCACTCGCGCAACCAACACCCCACGGGGTGCGGCTCATCGAGGGAGCACGCCCGGTGTCACCGGGCCCGCCGTTAGCCTCGCCAGCCGGGCACCCGGCCGGGTAACGGCGGCTCGGCCTCGGCCGGCCATCCGGTGGGGTCGGCTGACCGGTCCCGCCTGGCAGTGGCACACGGTCCACCGGACCGGTTCCACGCAGGCCCGTGGCTCAGCCCTTTTCTTTTATTTGTTTTCCGAAAATGATTAAAATGCCTTTTTGTTTAAATGCTGGTGTAAATGAACTCTAAATTTGATGATTCTTGTTTTGTTGGGTTCCTGATGAGTAGATCTATCATTGAAAAATATGAAATGTATTTTTTGGTGAATATTTTCTGTGTAGATTTATTTAATTCTTGAAATGGCTGAAAACTGAGTAAATGCATAATAAATAAAATATAGCTTAGAAAAATGTGATTCTTCTTTTGTTAGACTTGTTATGTGATGTGTATTCTGGGAAAAATATATTATATGCAGTTACTGTGTAAAAATATTGGAATATGATTTAATTTCATTTCTGGGCTGATTCTTGTATGATTTTTAATAAATAAATTATAAGGAATTAGGCCCTGGTAATTTTTGGTGACTGTTCTTATGCTAATTAGTTATAGATAAAAATATGAAATCTGTTGTTTAACACTTTTCATAATGCAAAGTGGTTAAATGTGCATTTCTGGCCAGTAGCTTCATCTTTTGTGTAGGCTGTTGTACTTGGTAAAATGTGATGAAAAATTTATCATGGCTCTGTTATAGCATAGTGTAGCTCCTGTAATTTTTGTAGAATTTTCTAAACTGTCTAGACAGAGGTCACAGTTCAATCCTATTTATTCACATGAAATGATAAGTAATTGGATTAAATGATTTAATGGCTTTTATATCAATTCTTGTGCATTTTCAATTAAGTTATGCTTGCTGGTCATGCATTGGAGTACCATATCTAAAATATGATACTTGCCCATGAGTAGTAGTAGTACTTCTTGTATTCATGTTGTGCGTGTATGTGTGTGTGTCCGCGCACGCCACTCTTCTTTATGCACTCCTCTAAGTGCTTAGAGAAGAGATTTGCACGCATCGATAAATGAGTTCAGTTTGTAGTAGAGAAGAGATATGCACCTATTCTGTCAAAGATCGGTTAATCATTCTTCATCCATGAGCATCACACATTGTGCATTCGTCATACTCACGCATGTGCATCGCATCATACAAAGTTCGCAAGAGGACCTCCCATTTTCTGAGAGCGAGGAGAATCGTCCCGAGGAACCGCAGCAAGAAGTGCCGCAAGAGGAAGGAGAAGAGGAGGAGCTTCCTGAGTGCCCCGACCACCGCGCGTCGACCGTGCAAGGCAAGCACCGGAGCATCTACTTACCTATGCTTTCTAACCGTCTAATTATGATTTATGATTGCTGCATTAAGTATAGGAGTGGTGTGACACCGCTGTTGCATTATATCTTTGCTTTACCATTGATTATCCTACCTTGATACACCCTGCTAGTCTAGGGCGAGTTTTATGCTTAGCTTGCTTAGACGGTAGAAGTCGGGTGATTTCCTCATCATCCGCGAGATAGGTGGTTACCTATGATTGATGGAAAAAGCTTATGTTGATATCATCCGGTTAATGGCTATGGTTAATAAATGGAGACCGGACGGAGTCTTGTGGGGTTGTTGGACCATAGTGATTCCGCCCGTGTCGATTAAGGACCGCATCTAGTTGTTGTACCCCAAGTCATGTTGAACGCATGCCTCATGTTTAGCCGGGCCGGATAAGTCGTTCCGACCGCGAAGCCCAACACTATCCGGGCGGTTCTCGATCCGCTCGCACCGTATTGAGATGGATGGGGACCACGGGGCGCCAAGAGTAAGTCCGAGGTCCAAATGGGCGGGCTAAAGGCGCTCGGGCGGTCCCCTGCACGGTGGTTCCGTCGGCGAGTCCGCGTGCTTGTCTTCCCCGGATACGTGCCATGGTGATCTGTAGCTCACCGACGGGTGAGTGTGGTTTGCATGAGGAATACCCCCCCGAGCTCGGTAGTAATCGATTCGAATCGCCATCGTTCTCGGACAAAGAACACTTGACTTGAGCCGCACCATCGTAGTAATGATTATGAAATGTGGTTAATGATGATGATGGGTTAAGCGATGTTTATGATTATGGTTACTACTTGCTTGCTTAATCATGACTAATATACTATAATGATGCATAGTACAGGTGCTCACTTAGCATAAATAGGAAGGATTAAGCTGAGCTATCTCTTTAAATGTTACTACTGCTTTCCGCAAAAAGAGTCAAGCTATCCCCTGATAAAGCCTGTCATCCTCCTTGGAGTCTTTTACTTTTGAGTCAATCGGGTAAGTCTAGCTGAGTACCTTCTCGTACTCAGGGTTTTTCCCGCTTGTTGTTTGTGCAGACGGGCATACCTACAACGGGTATTGCGAGACCTGTCTTTTCCCAAAGGACTAGAAGGCCTTGGGCAAGGTTAATCTTAATACTCTCCCCAACCGCTTTTGATGGATGGACTCGGACCGGCAATCGTATTAATCTTTAAATGTGTGAGTGGGGTTGAGCTTTTAAAACTATCTTGTTTCCGCTATTTGAATTTGAAGAACTCGGTTTGTAATAACTTTATTTCCGCACTCTGATGTTATAGAACTATTTGTGAAATGTTGTAACATGCGAATGGTGACGCTAAACCCATACGATCTTGGTTGGTGATGTTTGGTTTGAAATCCTTCGAGATTTCCTGACTACCGGGTTTATAACGGCTTAAGTGTGACAATTGCTTGCTTAGCGAGTGATTTATCACTTATGCTTTTATAAATTGGTCGGTTCTATTACAAATGGTATCGAGCAAGGTTTAGCGACATCGTTCACATGTCTATTTAAAACAAAGGATTTTGGTTTTAAAACTGGATTTTTACTTATAGATCTATAAGTCTTTGAGAAATTTCTTTGCAAAATTAAGAGTGTACCAATGGTCATATCCTTTATGCCCAAATAAGGACTCTAGGTGGCTATTTAAGTACTAACTTGGGGGCTTGCATCATATTTTATTTTCACTTTGTTGCCCATGCAAAGAAGGTAATTGTATGGGTGCCATTCGCTTGAGTGGTAATGTATGGTTCAATTTGCCTCTACGCCTCGGTAAGTGGGAGTTGTGAGAGCATGGTTGTCCAACCGGCAATCTAGGGGAGTGCTAGTGTGATACCGGAAGTATTTACATGTCAAAACCATGTACTTACCAAGGTGTTTAATTGTGGGTTGTGCCGCCTCTGTTGAGACGATGCCGCCTTTTGACGAGGATCGGGTAGTTGTACTACATGTGCGTGTATTTGGGAATGCACGCGTGTGAGTGCTTAATCGTTACTTTCTCGCAATGCATTTATTCATACCGTTGGGATGGGCTGAAGTGGATTTTCTGCAGTACATAACAGCGATTCGTGTAGAACGACTAGTTATACGCTATGAGAGAACGTTGTATGCCACCGTATATCCGCTAGAATTATTTTTGCTAAGTTTGTGAGAACGTAAAGATACGTGCATACATCATGTTTGTTCATCTCATGTCATTACATTTACCTTCCCTTATAAACCCATTCTTACGTTAATTAAAAATTGGTTAATTAATAACTTGACTCACCCGGGATAAATTTCTCGACGATGATGGCTCGCACAAAGCGGCATACTCGCAAGTCCACGGGGGGGCGTGTGCCACGTGGGCAACTCGCGCCTCGCACCACTATCCCGGGGAGGACTACTTCCCCGGAGGAGTTTGGGATGCCCACGCTTCTTTGGCGTGTCTTGGCCCATGTGGGGTATCTGAGAGGAGGAGCGACACAGTATACTCCCGGGTGATCGAGGAGCCGAGCGGCAGAGACAACCTGGTCGCCGCTGGAGGTTACCGTCCCCACCACTCCACGAGGACTCGGAGTGGGAGGGGTGGCGCATTCGTGCCAATGGAGTCACGCCCGAGGAGGGGGGCTAGCAGAGTTGCCTTCTCTGTCCCCGCGCATCATCATGGAGCGTTTTCCGCCGAGCCCGGCACAAAGCTATGGCGGGAGTGTTTCCCTCGTGGTGACCCCCGGCCGACACCTTCGGGAGCAGCCTCCCAACATGGCACGCCGGCCTGAATTCATGAGATTGAGGACAAGTGACAACGCAGCGATGAGTGCCATGTTTGCTATGATGCGACACTTTGGATGCTACCCGCCGTGCATGTACAAGATCAATGATCGAACAAGACCTTGACGGAGAGGCAAGAGAAGAAGAAGAAGAGGCACTCGGATCATGTCGAGATCCGAGGCTCCAGATAGATCTTCTCACCGCTACCGAATGACGCCGAGGCCCGTGAGAGAGCCGCCAACGGGGAGATCGCTACCTTGCGTGCACGTGTGGCACGCTATGAGCGCATCTGAGCGAATGCCGACAGATGATGGCCCAGTTGGTCACCGAGAGGAATGAAGCCCGAACGATGCTCACTAGCCGGGCACTGGCTCTTTGACCGAGAGCAAGACATCACCCACCGCATGAGGACTACCACGTGCTGTACAACCAGCTTCACCACGTTCCCGCGCCTGGAGCTGCTGAGATGGAGCCTGGGGTTATCAACCCCGATGGTGGCGAGGAGGACGCTGACCTTCCACCTGCACCCGAGCCTGCACCCGACGACGACGTTGTTCTGGCTGACGAGTCCGACGTCGGTAGCGAGCACGAGTAGGCTAGTAGTCTCATCGCTAGTCGTAGTTGCGCTCTTGTCTTTTGTTGTTGTTGGCATGTAACCCGATGAGATGTGACTCTTGTGTGTTGGATTGTCATGTGTTGTGGTGCTATCCGAACGCCTAAAGTCCAGTGTATGTATGCTGGCAATTTTGGATGTTGTATGCCTGGATGATGCTTTTATTCAGTAACCGAATTAGTGATGTTATGAATTGTGGGAGTGAATCTTTATGCCTATGTGTTGAGAATGAATTTATTTTCCCCAATAATTCATTGGCATGATTATTACATTCGCTTACAATGTTGTAACATCACCTAATGATTACTTGATGCTGAAATATGCAGATGGTTGGAACTCGCCGTACTGCCAGTGGGTCCTTGGTTGGTGACGGATCCGGCCAAGGAGGCAATGGTGATGGCAATGGCGGAAATGGTGGAAATGGTAGCAACGAAGGCAACGGAGGAAACGGGGGTAACGGAGCAAACCCCAGGACGGAACTGCCACCACCACCTCCACCACCATTGACCGCTGAGCAACTTTTCCAACAGTTCCTCGGTAGTCGGGCGTAACATGGAGGCCACGTTGCGCGACATTGCAAAGAAACACCAGATCCACGGAGGCCACCGTGACCGCCCGAAGGAATCAAGATAGCACTTTCAAGGATTTTCTCGGACACGGATCCGCCCAAGTTCTTGCAAGCTAAGGAACCGCCGAGGCTCTCGAGTGGATCAATACGATGGAAGACAAGTTTCGCCTCGCCCGCATGACCGAAGTCGCCAAGGTTGAATATGGTGCCCATCAATCTGCAGGCCGGGCTGGAATTTGGTGGTCCCATCAACGCACCACTTTCCCCGCCGAATGCTCCCATCACTGGGCGCGGTTCACTCGCATCTTCCGCAGCACCTATGTCCCACCAAAGCTTGATGGCTATGAAAGTATCTGAGTTCATGAGGCTCACTCAAGGCAACAAAAGTATGAATGAATATCCGCAAGAGTTCAACAATCTGTCCCGTTATGCTCCGTCATATGTGGACACCGAAGAGAAGAAGATAGAAAGTTTCAAAAGAGGTCTCAATACAAAGATGGCTAAAACCATGGGTATCGGTTCGAGGACTACATTCAATGCGTTCATCATCGATCGCTTGACTCAAGAGAACAATAACAATCGCATGCCGCTTCCAAAAATCGCAAGAGAAGCTTCGAGGGAGGATCTTCCCCGCCTCCGACCTCCAATGCCTAACCGCCGCCAGCATCGCCTCCCTGCTCAGAACTCAAGGTTCCGTGCACCTGCTCCAAAGAGAAATGCTCCACCACCTCCGAAGAATCGGAGGGGGCTATCGCCCACCCGCACCACAAGCTCAAGCCAAGATCGGGGTTCCACGGCGCCTTCTTCCGCCGTGAGAGGCCCATGCTTCAATCGCAACCCGATGGGACACTTCGCCAAGTAATCTTGTCCCCTACCCGAAGAAGCAGACAACCTACCAAGCCCGTGCTCACCACACCTCCATTAATGAGATTCCTGATGGCGAACCAGTCACTGCGGGTACGTTTCTTGTCAACAAACATCCTGCAGTTGTTTTATTTGATTCTGGATCATCGCATTCATTTATGAGTCAAGCATATGCACGATCGCATGAGTTAGAACTTAAGCAATTAGATTATGGGTACCGTATCGATTCTCTTTGGCGCCGATGTCCTATCTAATCAAATGCTTGAGCATGCAATTTTTGAGATTGGAGATAAAGCATATAGAGTTAATTTGGTAGTGTTACCTGGGTTAACCATGGACGTGATCTTGGGTATGGATTGGATGAAAGATAAGCAAGTGGTGATTGATACTGGGAATAGAACCGTTACCCTCACAGATCCTCAGGGTAATGACACTTTCCAAGTGGTATTACCTCGAGTTGCCGACATGACCAAGTTAACATATGCTATTCAAGCTTCATCTCTTCCGAGATTCCAAAGTGGTCTGTGAATTTCCCGATGTCTTTCCCCGAAGATTTGCCCGGGTTACCTCCTAAAAAGAGATATTGAGTTTGCAATTGATTTAGTGCCGGTTCCCAATCTGCAAGAGACCGTATCGTATGCCTCCCAATGAGTTAGCGAGTTGAAGAAACAGTTGTATGAGTTGAAGAAGTTGGGTTTCATTAGGCCAAGTACTTCGAATGGGGTTGTCCAGCTTTTGTTTGTGAAAAAAAAAGATCATTCTTTGAGGCTATGTGTTGACTATCGGCCGCTCAATGCCGTGACAATCAAGAATAAGTACCCTCCGCCAAGAATTGATATTCTGCTTGATCGGTTGTCTAAAGCTAAGGTGTTTTCTAAGATTGACTTGAGATCGTGGTATCACCGGATCGATTCGTCCTGAAGATATACATAAGACTGCTTTTCGTTACTAGATACGGGTTGTACGAGTATCTTGTTATGTCTTTCGGCCTAACAAATGCTCCCCGCATACTTTATGTATCTTATGAATTCAGTCTTTATGCCCGAATTGGATAAGTTCGTGATTGTATTCTTGGATGACATTCTAATCTACTCTGCAAATGAAGAAGAACACGCCCAGCATCTAAGAGTTGCACTTACCAGACTAAGAGAACATAAGTTGTATGCCAAGTTTAGCAAATGTGAGTTTTGGCTAAAGGAAGTTGCCTTCCTTGGCCATATCATTTCTGAAAATGGCATATCAGTCAACCCGTCAAAGGTACAAGAGGTCATGGATTGGCAACCGCCCACGCCTCGTGCATGAAGTTCGGAGTTTTCTTGGAATGGCGGGGTACTATCGCCGTTTCATTCCGATTTCTCTAAGATTGCCAAGCCAATGACAAGTCTTTCTGAAAAGAGCATAAGTTTGTCCGACAGAGGCATGTGAGGCAGCTTTCCGCACCCCCGCGCGAGTTGCTAACCACTTGCCTTCTTGGCACAAATTGATATCGAAAAGCCGTTTGATGTGTACTGTGATGCATCGAAGACTGGTTTAGGTTGTGTGCTGATGCAAGAAGGCCGAGTGATTGCTTATGCTTCACGTCAGTTGAGAAAGCATGAAGTCAACTATCCCACGCATGATCTTGAGTTAGCTGCAGTTGTGCATGCCTTGAAGATATGGAGGCACTATCTGTTGGGAAATGTGTGCAATATCTATACAGATCACAAAAGTCTCAAGTACATTTTCACCCAACCTGAGCTTAACATGAGGCAGCGAAGATGGTTAGAGCTGATCAAGGACTATGATTTGCAAGTGCATTATCACCCGGGAAAGGCAAATGTAGTTGCAGATGCTTTGAGTCGCAAGTCACATCATCATGCTGTGAAGCCGTTGGTTGAAGAAAGGTTCAATCTGATGCATCCTGCAGTCCTGCATGATATCCAAGTTCGGTGTTCTCTTGACCAACAGATCATTGAAGGGCAAAAGACAGATCCTGGTATCTACCACCTCAAAGAAAGAATGAAGAAGGAATCAATTCCGCATTTCAGACTGGATGACAATGGTGTACTTTGGTTCGACGCTCGTCTTGTCGTACCGAAGGACCGAGAACTTAAGAACAAGATAATGGATGAAGCTCACCTTTCCAAGCTATCCATTCACCCTGGAAGCAACAAAATGTATCACGATCTAAGACCTCGTTATTGGTGGACCAAGATGAAGAAAGAGATAGCAGCATATGTGGCTCGATGCGATACTTGTTGCCGTGTCAAGGCCATTCACATGAAGCCTAAGGGGTTGTTAAAGCCGTTACCGGTTCCTCGCTTGGAAGTGGGATGACATTAGTATGGATTTCATCACAGGTCCGCCACCACACAAAAAGGGTAATGATTCAATTTGGGTAATCGTGGATCGACTAACCAAGTCGACTCACTTCTTACCCGTCAAGGCGACCTATAGACCACTTCAATATGCTGACCTCTACATTGAAGAGATTGTACGCGTTTGCATGGGGTACCCAAGACCATCGTATCGATAGAGGATCGCAGTTCACCGCTCACTTTTGGACCCGTTTGCATGAAGGTATGGGTACTAAGTTGCTTTGCACAAAGATCTTGCTTATCATCCTCGGACTTCGTGTCGATCGAAAGACTTAATCAAGTTCGGAAGATATGTTGAGAGCGTGTGTGCTATCTCGCTAAGGGTTCGTGGGAATCTTGGCTACCTCTGGGCTGAGTTTTTCCTACAACAACAGACTATCAAGAGAGTATCAAGATGGCACCGTTTGAAGCTTTATATGGCGTAAAAGTGTAGAACTCCGTTGAACTGGGTCGAAGCGGGAGAAAGGAGATACTACGGTATTGACTTTGTTCCCCGAAGTGAAAGAGAAGGTTCGAACTATCCAAGAGCACATGAAAGCTGCACACAGTCCCGACAAAAAAGAGTTATGCTTGACAATAGAAGAAGACCTTTGACGTTTGAAGTTGGTGACTATGTATACCTCAGGGTTTCACCGATAAAGGGTACACAAAGGTTTGGAGCCAAGAGGAAGCTTGCACCGAGATATGTGGGTCCGTACAAGATTCTTGAAAGAAGAGGTGAAGTTGCTTACAAATTGCAGTTGCCAGAGTCAATGAGTTCTATCTTTCCGATCTTTCACATCTCTCAACTAAAGAAGTGTTTGCGTGTGCCTGAGGAAAGAGTCGATGAGCGAGATGTGAAGCTAACAACATGATCTGGTCTATAAAGAAGAACCCGTGAGGATTGTTGATAGCAAAGAAAGAGTTACCCGAAATCGGCTTGTGCGAACTTACAAGGTTGTGTGGAGCTACCATGATGATAGAGATGCATCATGGGAAACTGAGGATTACCTGAAAGAAGTTTATCCCGAATTCCATAAAAACTGGTTAGTAAACCCAAATCTCGGGACGAGATTTCTTTAAGGGGGTAGGGCTGTAACACCTCAGTGTTAAGCATGCATTAGGCACCTAATTAATTAACTTAATCATCACTAAGCATGGCATGAGCATCATTAAGCATAAACCCTAAGTTGCATTTTGTCATTTCATGTGCTTGCCTTTAATTCCTAATCTCATGCTTGATTGAAGTGTTAGTTAATTAATTAGCTTGCAAATGCTTGATCAAGTTTGGATTCATGTGCCCAGCCTTTCAAAATGATTTAACAAAATTATTGCAAAAAAGATTTGGTGCAAATTGGAGCAAAAGAGAAATTATTGGAAAAATCCCTTTTTACGCCCTAAATTCAAAATGAATTTGTGTTTCAAAATTTATTCAGAATTTTGAGATGAGCCTTAAATGAAAGTTGTTCATTTCAAAAAGATCTACAACTTTTATTTTTGGAGCATCTCTTGAAAATGCATTTAAATTTGTCAAAAGGTGTATTTTGGTCAGTTTGGATTTGATTCAAAATTTCAAAAAAAAAAAAAAGCGCCCGGCCTAACGAAAGCGAGCGATTCCCGCCCGGCCGCCCAAGGCAAGGTCAAGCCACGCCCGGCCGCCCGCGCCGGGCGTGGCCGACCCGGCAGCGCCGAAGCCCGCGTGGGCACGCAGCGTGGCCGCCGCCTCGCCGCTGCCGTGCCAAGTGGCCGGCGAGCCCTGGCATCGCGGGCCCCACCGCCGGCGCTTCACCCAGCGCCCGCGCCCGAAGTGGAATGCCTCGGCATTCCATTTTTCGCCCTTCGCTCACTCGCTCTCGCCTCTCGCGCTCTCTCGCTCGCCACCGCCCGCTCCGAAACACCGCCGTCGTCGTTCCGTCGCCGTTGAGCAAGCGCGACGCAAGACGCCGACGAGCGCACCACCTCCGCCTCGCGCTTGCTTCGCCGCTGTCCGCCCACCGTCGCCACCTTGCACTGGTAAGGGCGCATTGCGCCGTTCACCGCCGCCGCGCCATGGCCAGAGCTCGCCGAGCTCTTGCGCCCGCCAGCGGCCACCCTCGACCTTTAATCGCCCTCCTTTCGCCGGCGCCACGGTAGTCGCTTAGGGTTGAATCGAGGGCCGACGAGCTCAATCTCGTCGATTGACGCCTCGCCGGTGCCTCTCCGTGGCTCGCCGTCGTTCACCGTCGCGCCACCCCGCCATGCATTCTGCCGAGCCCCCGACGCCGCTAATTCCGGCCGCTAAGCTCCTAGCGTCCCCCTTAGCTTCCGCGAGCTCGCGCGCTCCTCTGCTTCGCCTTGCCATCGCGAGTAGTCACCGGCGGTGACATGGGGCCGCCCGCGCACCGCCGCTCGTCGCCGGGCCGACTCCGGCCACCACTCGCGCAACCAACACCCCCCACGGGTGCGGCTCATCGAGGGGAGCACGCCCGGTGTCACCGGCGCGCCCAGTTAGCCTCGCCGCCCCGCACGAGCACCGGCCGGCCAACGGCCGGCTGCCTCGGCCGGCTGACCGGTGGGGTCGGCTGACCCCGGGTCCCGCCTGGCAGTGGCACACGGTCCACTGGACCGGTTCCACGCAGGCCCAGGGCTCAGCCCTTTTCTTTTATTTGTTTTCCAGAAATGATTAAAATGCCTTTTTGTTTAAATGCTGGTGTAAATGAACTCTAAATTTGATGATTCTTGTTTTGTTGGGTTCCTGATGAGTAGATCTGTCATTGAAAAATATGAAATGTATTTTTGGTGAATATTTTCTGTGTAGATTTATTTAATTCTTGAAATGGCTGAAAACTGAGTAAATGCATAATAAATAAAATATAGCTTAGAAAAATGTGATTCTTCTTTTGTTAGACTTGTTATGTGATGTGTATTCTGGGAAAAATATATTATATGCAGTTACTGTGTAAAAATATTGGAATATGATTTAATTTCATTTCTGGGCTGATTCTTGTATGATTTTTAATAAATAAATTATAAGGAATTAGGCCCTGGTAATTTTTGGTGACTGTTCTTATGCTAATTAGTTATAGATAAAAATATGAAATCTGTTGTTTAACACTTTTCATAATGCAAAGTGGTTAAATGTGCATTTCTGGCCAGTAGCTTCATCTTTTTGTGTAGGCTGTTGTACTTGGTAAAATGTGATGAAAAATTTATCATGGCTCTGTTATAGCATAGTGTAGCTCCTGTAATTTTTGTAGAATTTTCTGAACTGTCTAGACAGAGGTCACAGTTCAATCCTATTTATTCACATGAAATGATAAGTAATTGGATTAAATGATTTAATGGCTTTTATATCAATTCTTGTGCATTTTCAATTAAGTTATGCTTGCTGGTCATGCATTGGAGTACCATATCTAAAATGTGATACTTGCCCATGAGTAGTAGTAGTACTTCTTGTATTCATGTTGTGCGTGTATGTGTGTGTGTCCACAAGACGCCACTCTTCTTTATGCACTCCTCTAAGTGCTTAGAGAAGAGATTTGCACGCACTCGATAAATGAGTTCAGTTTGTAGTAGAGAAGAGATATGCACCTATTCTCGTCAAAGATCGGTTAATCATTCTTCATCCATGAGCATCACGCATTGTGCATTCGTCATACTCACGCATGTGCATCGCATCATACTGAGGTTCGCAAGAGGACCTCCCATTTTCGGAGAGCGAGGAGAATCGTCCGGAGGAACCGCAGCAAGAAGTGCCGCAAGAGGAAGGAGAAGAGGAGGAGCTTCCGGAGTGCCCCGACCACCGCGCGTCTGACTTCGTGCAAGGCAAGCACCGAGCATCTACTTACCTATGCTTTCTAACCGTCTAATTATGATTTATGATTGCTGCATTAAGTATAGGAGTGGTGTGACACCGTTGCTTGCATTATATCCTTGCTTTACCATTGATTATCCTACCTTGATACACCCCCGCTAGTCTAGGGCGAGTTTTATGCTTAGCTTGCTTAGACGGTAGAAGTCGGGTGATTTCACATCCGCGAGATAGGTGGTTACCTATGATTGATGGAAAAAGCTTATGTTGATATCATCTGGTTAATGGCTATGGTTAATAAATGGAGACCGGACGGAGTCTTGTGGGGTTGTTGGACCATAGTGATTCCGCCTGTGTCGATTAAGGACCGTACCGTTGTTGTACCCCAAGTCATGTTGAACGCATGCCTCATGTTTAGCTGGCCGGATAAGTCGTTCCGACCGCGAAGCCCAACACTATCCGGGCCGGTTCTCGATCCGTTCGCACCGTATTGGAGATGGATGGGGACCACGGGGGTGCGAAGAGTAAGTCCGAGGTCCAAAGATGGGCGGGTAAAGGCGTCGGGGCGGTCCCCGTGCACGGTGGTTCCGTGCGAGTCCGCTGCGTGCTTGTCTTCTGGATACGTGCCATGGTGATCTCGTAGCTCACCGACGGGTGAGTGTGGTTTGCATGAGGAATACCCCCCGAGCTCGGTGTGTAATCGATTCGAATCGCCATCGTTCTGGGCCGGTGAACACTTGACTTGAGCTGCACCATCGTAGTAATGATTATGAAATGTGGTTAATGATGATGATGGGTTAAGCTGATGTTTATGATTATGGTTACTACTTGCTTGCTTAATCATGACTAATATACTATAATGATGCATAGTACAGGTGCTCACTTAGCATAAATAGGAAGGATTAAGGCGAGCTATCTCTTTAAATGTTACTACTTTTCTTTCATAAAAAGTCAAGCTATCCCCCGATAAAGCCTGTCATCCTCCTTGGAGTCTTTTACTTTTGAGTCGGTCGGGTAAGTCTAGGCGAGTACCTTCTCGTACTCGGGGTTTTTCCCCCGCTTGTTGTTTGTGCAGACGGGCATACCTACCACGGGTATTGCGAGACCTGTCTTTTCCCAGTGGACTAGAAGGCCTTGGGCAAGGTTAATCTTAATACTCTCCCCAACTGCTTTTGATGGATGGACTCTGGACTGGCACTGTATTAATCTTTAAATGTGTGAGTGGGGTTGAGCTTTTAAAACTATCTTGTTTCCGCTACTTGAATTTGAAGAACTCGGTTTGTAATAACTTTATTTCCGCACTCTGATGTTATAGAACTATTTGTGAAATGTTGTAACATGCGAATGGTGACGCTAAACCCATACGATCTTGGTTGGTGATGTTTGGTTTGAAATCCTTCGAGATTTCCGGACTACCGGGTTTATAACGGCTTAAGTGTGACAATTGCTTGCTTAGCGAGTGATTTATCACTTATGCTTTTATAAATTGGTCGGTTCTGTTACAATTGGGGCCACTGTCAGGCGTATGGAACGGGACCGTATATTCGTATGGACGTTTTTTGCCCTCCTCCAACTCACGAGTGGATAAGGAGAGCCCCCGACGCCCCTCATCGTGCATTCGTGCTAGTCCGCCGCCGCCGCCGTTTCATTCGCCCTCCCCCAACTCGCTTCTCTTCTCTGTACCTCCGACAGCTTCCGTTGCTTTCGTCTGGCCTGCTCGGTTGGAGATCCAGCCGGTGCCTTCTCCTCTCTCACCATCAAGCTTCTCCGTCGTCCGAGCGATGAATAGCGCCGCATCGTCGAGCTCAACCCAGTTGGGTGAGCTGCCTCGGATCGACTGCCCCAAGTGCCAAGTCAAGGTGATAAAATGTAGGAGCAGGGGCAACGATGTGTACTACAAGTGCCCTAATCACTTCAAGGTATGAGCCTACAAGAACTTTGTTTCATTTTGTGTGTTTTGTTGGATTGAGCAAGATTTGTTTTGAAGCAGAATGATGACAACTCCTGTCCGTACTACTGGTTTGAGGGCTCATATTTGGAGTACTTGCGCTCGAATCACCCTAATCTGTTGAATCCTGTACAAACTGTTGAAGCCAAACCAGTTGCAGAAGGGGTGAATGGTGACCTTAAACTTCAGATTTGTGAGATGAAGCTGCAGATGAGTGAGATGAAGCTCCAGCTTGGTGAAGTCATGCTCAAGATCGTGGAAGCTAAGGAAGAGATCAAGAAAGAAATTGCTAAGGGAAACAAGTCCGCACTAGTGTTTACATGTCGGATTGTGTAGGTCTAGGTTAATTGTTAGTTTAGTTTGCTAATGTTTCAGAGAGCTTGGTACTGTTATGCAATGTAGCTGGGTACAATGCAGCTTTCTTAGTTGGTAACGTTATGCAATGTAATGAAGTTAGCTATCAGCAAACCATATTAGCTGATCACTTTCATTTTGCCTTGTCCTGAATTCCCCAGTTTGCCTAGTTGTACTGAATTCAACATTTTCAGTCCTACATGAGCATTTTCAGTCCAACATAGCTGATCATTTCCACGGCATACTAACTGATGAGTATCAGTCACACATGATAACAAAATATTTTTCAAACATGTACTGAACTAAACTGAACATGTATTGAACTGAACATTTTCAATTCAAGATAACAGAATATTTTTCAGTCAAACATGATAACATGTTCTACTCCACGCCTGATAATCAACCATTCAAGGTGCATCCAACGAGTTGGTCAACTTAACATACAAAAGCTACCATTCCAGGTGCATAACAAGTTTGTTCTACCTGGCATACAAAAGGCATCATTCTAGATGCTGCAGTTCACATCAACAGCAAAAGACCAAATAACTACATAACTGTTCTACTCCACGCCTAACCAGCTTGTCAGGCTTCTAACCACTCTGGCTTCAGGTGCACTAGCAGCCTTGTACAACTTCTTCTTCACAGGAGTCTTCTTCTTTTTTGGAGTCTTCTTCTTTTTTGGTGGCTGCTTCTTTCCCTTTGTCTTCTGCTTCTTCTGTGCTGGTGGTTCACTAGGACCTTCACCTTCTCTGACCTTGCAAAAAATGCTCAGTCAGTTAATTATTTGGTGTCATGTACAGTAAAAATAGTTTATGATATAGTGATTTACCTCTTTAGGGATGCTATTGTAGAAGCCTCATCAACACCATCATCATCTTCTGTTGGTTCTGCAAACTTGCAAGTCTTCTCAAAATGTCCAAAACCTTTGCACCTTCTGCACCTCACTTTCCTTCTGTTTGCCCTTTGTTCCATACTCCCTCTGATCTTGACCACTCTAGGCCTGCCTGCTGCCCTCTTTTGATGAGGTGGAAACAATCTATATCCAAGTTCCACATTAGGCCAATCAGCCCTATCAGGCATGGGAGGAATTCTATCGGCATATGCAGCTCTGAACTTGGCAACAGAGTAATATTCATGCACAAAATCCTTGATCTGCATGCCTCTATTCGACAAGATCCAAGCCAAAGCATGCCTACAAGGCTTGCCAGTGATTTGCCATGCCCTGCAGCTGCAATTGTGGTTGACAAGGTCCACAGTGTGCCTTTTTGTGTTGTTCCACTCATCTAGTAGTGTTACTTCTGCAAACTCATCATCACTAACTGCCACTTTGACAACTTTCAAGTGGTTGCTAATAAGGTTCAGTTCCTTTATAACACTTGGTAAAATTTCTTCAGACATTTCCCTACCAACCTTTCTCCTTAGAAACCTCTTCTCCATCACCATCTCCCTGATCCCATCTACTAACTCATGGACTAGGAGCCCTTTCATGTCTTTCACCTGGCTATTGAAGCTCTCTGAAACATTGTTTGTGAGGTAGTCACACTTACTGAGTTCAGAGAATCCACACCTGTACCAAATCCTATTGTGGTAATTCTACAAATACTGAATTGCATCTGGAGCAAAGTCATATATCTTCTGCATGTGCCACTTGAAAAGGCCTTCAGTGTAGCTCCTGGCAGCTGGGTACAGATGTGTAGTGAAAACATCTCCTGTGTAATGCTTCATGAAGTTGGCATATAGATGTCTCATGCATTCTCTGTACTCAGCCTCAGGAAATACAGCCCCAACTGCATTCTCCAAACCCTTGCATGCATCAGTACAGATCACTAATCCAGTAGGGCTCCCAACTGCTCTTCTCAAATGGTGCATAAACCAGGTCCAATTGTCCTCATTTTCACTGTCAAAAATTGCATATGCAATATAGTACAACCAGTTATGTCCATGCACACCAGTAGCAGATGCCAACTGTCCAGTGTATTTACCATTTAAACTAGAAGCATCTACACCAATAAATGGCCTACAACCAGCAAGAAAGCCATCAACATATGGTTTGAGAGCTACAAATATCCTCTTAAACCTTTTTTTCTTGCCAACTTTCTCAACATCTATCTCTACAATGCTACCAGGTGAAGTTATCTCTATCTGAGCTTTCCAATTGAACAACAACTTGAAAGAATCTGCATATTTACCATGGATATGTTGCATTGCAACCTGCACACCTGAATATGCCTTTGAGTACTTCAGCTTTATTCCAAAATCTCCCTCAAGCTTCTCCTTTGCTAACTTGGGACCCTTGCTTGGATTCTTCTTCAGCCAATCTTTCAAATTATCGAGCACCAGCCTTGAGAAGCCATCTTCCCAAAAACGAGCTTGGTTGTGGTATAATTATGCTTTCTTTGGTAGAACTTTGATATGCACCCATCAAGCATGAATTAGTATGCACATACAAACTGAATTGTGAAGGAGCTAATTTGTAATAATCTATACAATTGTACCTGTATTGTTTTGTGATCATGAACTCTTGAAGCATGAATACGCCAGGGACAAGTAGGGTGCTTGCACTTTGCAATATATCTGGTTGGGTCGGTCTTGATGCCGGGGAGCTAACTCAAAACTCGTCTTCACTTTGCATAGTGCCTAATTGCTTTCCTGAATGCTATAATGTCGAGAAAATAAGGCACCCTTCTCAATTATGGGGTTCTCTCGGATCATGGAGGACCATAATCTCCTCGGGATCTGCATCATCAACCTCTGCTTCAGGGAGGTATAGCTCCTTCAAAGCCAGCCCGGCATTTTCATTTGCATCGAAGTGGGCACATATGAGTTAGTTTGTGCATTCACAGATGGCTGTGCAGGTGGAATTGGAATGTACATATGCTCATCATTGACACCAACATACTCTTCCTCATTATCAAATGGGTCAGGCTCTGGTTCTGGAGCTTGTTTAGGGTTTGCAGCAGTTGGCACTGTGGTTTCAGGTTGCACATGTGAATCAGGTTGCACATGTGGGTTTGTGGTATCAGGCTGCAACTGTGGGTTAGGTTGCCAAACTGGATCAAGGTGCACAGATGCATCAGGCTGCAATAGTGGGTCAGGTTGCCAAGCTGTTTGAATTGTAGTAGGAGCAATCTGTGTCAGTGGCTGATGTTGTGGTTCAGGTGGAAGCACACACAGTGGTTGTAAATCATCAAACTCATGCTGTTCCCACACAGTTTTATCCATGCAACTAAGAGGACTTGACAATGCATCTCTGATTTATACATTTCAAACATATTTTGGAACTGCAGTTCATCTACAAGCATTACATCCTCACCCAAATTCTTGTCAAAGAACCAAACCGTCGCTTTCTGGTTAGAGCTCCAACTGACCAAACTGGACAAGCTAGAAAGCAGCAAATCAAATGTAATCGAGCCTACCTCCACAGCCCAGTTAACAACGTTGCCCTTACAGTAAGATTTTTTTTCCATCACTGTCTGTCGTCATAAAGGCTTCAACTTTGATGTCTAACGAAAACATAGAAATCCTAGAACAAAACAAAAGAAACAAAAACAGTCAAAGCTGTATTGAATCACTACCTACCACGAACACAAATTTGAGCTACGAACAGCCCTACCCCGCATTATTTGAGCTAACTGACCTACCCAACACTATAACGCGTAATCCTTACGAGTAAAGATAATCCAGAGCACGGTCTAGTTAGCATAAGGCTCAGAGAGAGCATACCTGGATCCGTCGGCGTCTTCCGGCGATGCCGCAGCTGGCGCACCCGGGATGTCACCGGTCTTCATGGAGGCTAAAACGCTACTACACCGCCACCGCGAGGCCGACCTTCATGGTTGGAGGATGTCCCCTTCGCCCGGACTTCGCCACAGCCCAAGATCGCCGCCGCCAATCGCCTCGACGTCGCTGCTCTTGTTCTAGGGTTAGGGATTCGGGAGTGGGGAATGGGGAAACAGAATAGACTGAGCTGGACGCGGCGGCGGCCTTATCCATCTGTGCGAGGGGCAAAAACGTCCATACGAATATACGGTCCCGTTCCATACGCCTGACAGTGGCCCCAATCCGGTCTCAGGCGTATCCAGTGGTGTATCTCAAAGAACGGTGAAATTTTAATGGCACTGGCGTAGTTATAGGAATAGCAATGGTGTGGTTCAAAAATGGGAAAATTATAATGGTGTGGATCAAATTAACCCAAAAAAACCATCATCTGCACCAAGCATATCAGGGGAGAAACAAAGAAATGCTCATTGGTGTAGCACCGAATCAATAAAAATATTGTGCGGGAATGAAATCATATGATACATATGTGCGAGATCATACCCGCATCGATAGCAACCGGAGGTTTGTCCCAAATTAGCATGTCTATGCGATCTCACCCGAGAAGATGAAGCGGGAAATTCACTTTTCGGAAAAAGAGACACCTAGTCAGATTAAGATGAAACCCGAAACCGAGAGAGGGGGAGAGACATACGGTCGGGCCCTCGAGAGCCGGATGTGGAAAGGGCGGCTCGTGATTGCAGCCCCGCCCAATGAGCTGCGCAAAGGGAGAGACGGAGGGAAAGGATGCGGGGGGATGAGGTATGGGATGGAGGAGGAGGAGGAAACAGTCCACTGTCTAGAGATCCGATGGCCGAGCCGAGCCGCCGCCGCCGGAGGGAGGAGGAGGGCCACAGTGCGTGATGGGCCAACCTCCAAGCGGCGCACGTGGCACATCGAGACAGAAAGAGGGGAGCAGGGCCGTCGCCGAGGCCCGAGGAGGTAGCCGGGATCGCTCGGTACCCCTCAAGCGCCGCTTCGCTACGCTGCGGCGGGGTTGGTGGTGCAAGGGTGTGCCCGCCGGCGCCCAGCGTGTCGTGCCGCTCGCGGGCCGGCCCTTGAGTTGGGAGGAAGGGAAAGAGGCCGCAGGACCCCGCCCGCGCCGTCACGCCACTCGCAGTAGGTCACCATCGCCTCACCGCGGCCGTCGCGGCGCTAAGGTTTCGTAAAACACGGCAGCGCGGGGAACAACAAGAAAGCGGCCAGCGGGATGGCGGCAGCACACCGGCCACCGGCAAAGGGCGGCGCGGCGACGTGCGTCGCCGGAATCCGGGCGCCGCCGGAGAGCCCGTGCGACGTCGATCCGCAGCCCAGGGGGCGACGTCGCGCACGCCCAGCATCTGGCGGGGCGATGGTGCGGGACCGGCCGCCGTCACGCCAGGCCGAGGGGGGGGACAAAGGGTGGCGCAGCCCGGCGTCCGGTCCCAGCCTGGCGCCATGGCCGTGCCGGCTTTGGGAGAGTTCGAGGGGAAGTGAGAGAGGGAGAAGAGGAGCCATGCCCCGCGCGCGTCAGTTGCCGTCATCGCGTCCGCAGAAGAGAGAAAAGGAGTGACGAGGAGAGAGAAAGAGGCCACAAGAATCGGAGCACCCTCCACGCCATCCATAGGTACACCGTGGAGGTCCAGATCCAGACACCAGGCGGCAGACGAAGAAAGAGAAGGATCGAGGAAGAACCGGGGAAGACGATGGGAAGTGCGAGCAGAGAAAGGGAAAAGTGAGAGACAACGCATAACGAAACGCATTCGTAAAATCCTGGCCGTCATTGGCCAGATCCAATGGTGGAAAAAATTTCGGGTGACGTGAACACTCTCTCTGGCCGGGGGCTTGTGCCACTTTTATATGTTATATGTTAGATGTACAATGTTTATAGAAGAATCCATGTTACTACCACTTACCCTTTGAATGATCTAGCTTATGGCGATTTGGGTAGATGTATGTGCTCAATCCAGTGTGAATTACTTTCATCGAAAGAGGGGAGAGAAGGAGCGTGTTTGTTAAAAAAAAAAAGGGAAATTCAGCCGATTCACCGCTGATCCCCTCGGACCACATACCACCGGTCCGCCGCCGCCTCCGCTCGAAGATTCGAGCGCCTCGTCTGCTCGCCCGGCCCCTCCTTCCCAGGGCGCGACTGTCTTCGCCGACGACCATAAGCCGCCTGATCGCCGGTGAGCTCTCTCACACTCCTCCTAGCTCAAATACACAAAGCGACTTTCTATCCTAACCCCAGATTCGGTTTTTCCTCCAGGCCGCACAAAGATCCGTGGTAAGGATTGCACGAGGACGTGCAGTAGAACTGTGAATCGCCGGAAAAACATCCGTTGGCGGCGGCATGAATAAGCGGCCCCGCGACGACCACTCCTCCTTCGCCTCCGCGCCCAAGCGCCAGTACGGCGCAGGTACTCCCTCTCCGCCTTGTCCCCCTTCCCCTCTTGCTCACCAGCCGCCCCGGCCGGCGTCGGGGGCGAGGCTACTTGCTGCGGTCGGGTTGGGTGGCTAACTAGGGTTTGGGGCCTGGGTGGCAGGCGGAGGGTATGGCGCGCAGCAGGGGTACTCGGACGAGCGGAACAGCGCGCGGCGGGTGGCCGACCACTACAGCGCGCGGTCGAACCAAACCCTCGAGGAACGCGAGAACAGTCCCATCATCCACCTCAAGAAGCTCAACAACTGGGTGGGTCTCAATTCAGTTTACTGCCCTACCTGGCCATCCCTGGATTCTAGATAAAATGGGGAACCCGTGATGTATGATACATCATGCTACTGACTACGCTGACTGAGTAATTGTTCAATCTGTGTGTTTGGGCAGATCAAGAGTGTTTTGATCCAGCTGTATGCACGCCCGGGTGACTGCGTTCTTGATCTTGCTTGCGGGAAGGTTAGTGGCATGTTACGCTTGCTTTGCATAGTAGAATGAGCAATGGTTCCTGGGCTTGAAGGTAGCATTAACCATTAAGCTATCTTATTTTTTTTTTTGTTATGCAGGGAGGTGATTTGATAAAGTGGGATAAAGCCAAGGTTGGCTACTATGTAGGGGTTGATATTGCTCAAGGCTCGGTTAGTTTCTTGCAACATGAAACATTTATTCTTTGTGTACATTTGTACAAGTACACCAGAAGCTGTCATGTATTAGCTGTATATTTAGCTTCCCCATTTTTGAATTCCTATCATTGATGCCTTATGAATTATCAGTATGAACTAATCAACTTAACACTATATGTTGTAATATCATCTGAGGCACAACACATATATTTTTTGTTTGTGCATCACTTTTGAGCACAGAAATATAATGGCCTTACACTTTCTGACTTTCAGATAAAAGATTGCATGACTCGCTACAACGGTGACACAGATCAACAAAGAAGGAAAAAGTTCAGTTTCCCTGCACGTCTTATTTGTACTGATTGCTACGAGGTAAATAGATGCAAGCTACTTGATTAGCCATGACTTACTTGATGGTTTGCTTCTGCATTCTCAAACCCACTAAGGACAGTCTCAGCAGGGATTTCATGCCCAGTTTCCAATACACCCATATTTTGGAAACAGTGCAGCTCCCATGAAACTTTCACCATCTCTCTTCATTAATATAGTGCCATGTTAGCGTGTTTAATGCCCATGAAACTTCATGAAATCCCTGTTGAGATTGGCCTAATAGAATGAACATGTTGCCAGGCATAGAGCCACAAGCTGTTTCGAACCGTCGTTATTGTCTGTATTTATGTCAGAATGTCAGACATGCTAGCATGGCACCTTGCATAGGGCACTCCTGGACTCATTCATACTCTAGAAAAGATGATAGTACTTTCTTATCCGTCACATCAGTAAGGGAGAATATAGTGCACCTCATAGTTTATTGCCTGTGAAAATATCACATGTTATCAGGGATGGATCTACTATAGGCGCATGGTAGTACAGCTGTACCCCTTATACCACAAAAAAACCAATTGTATCATATTGTAGTGCATGTAAACATTATCATGTCAAATATGAAAGCCTAAGTGCCCAAATGAAAGAAAAACAACTCACCATACATTACTTGTGCAGATGAAAATGAGGAGTGAATTACTTGACTGATCAATTTCTTTTCTTTATTCCTTAGGCTCATTTGGATGAATATTTATACGAGGATGCTCCATTTGATATATGTAGCTGCCAGGTGAGGCGTCTTGCCTTGTACTTCTAGCCCTTGAGCTATCACTGGTCCACTGCTATTGTTGTGTGGGTCCAACTGTATCCCTTCTTGTCAGTGCAGCTTTGTATTTGTTGAGCCCTCTCTAAATCTCAATGGTCATGAACGCAGTCATGATAGACAGTTGTCATGGTAGACAGTTATCATGTAAAGATGTAAACAAGGTGGTTAAACATTTAGTATCATTGCTTTGCATAAGAAAAGAAATGTGATTCTGATGTTCCTAAAACAAAATGTGACTAGGATGTCTAAAATGCCCTTTTAATTGGTAATGCATCATCAAATCTTCTAAACTTTTAAGTAGTGGTTACTAGTGAGTAAAGTTGTAAAAATCTTTCCTGATGTCAGAACAAGGAATTCTATTTGATCGTATCATCATATGTGCTCCATTTTCAATCACTCTCTATATATTTCAGTTCGCTTTACATTATTCATGGTCAACTGAAGCACGTGCTAGACAAGCGTTGGCAAATGTGTCTGCATTACTTCGTCCTGGAGGCATCTTTATTGGGACAATGCCTGATGCCAATGTCATTATCAAAAGGCTTCGAGAATGTATGTTGCTGTAAACAACAATTGTCTTGTTACATTGGTCAACTTTGTCACTGTATTTGCTGGAAGCTCTGTGACAAGTATATAAACTCTTCTGCTATGGTCAGCTGAAGGGTTGGAATTTGGAAACAGTGTTTACTGGATTAGCTTTGGCGAGGAGTACGCTGAAAAGGTAAAATTTGGTACGATATTTATAATATTTTCCCTTTTTTTGGTATATTAACTGATGTTTATTTTGATGGTGTAGAAATTCCCTGCATCCAGACCCTTTGGTATCAAGTATAAGTTTCACTTAGAGGTAACAGTGAGACTAGTTTTTGGTTAATTTATTCCTCATATTTCTTTTTAGTTCAATTCAATGTGCTTCTAAGGATATTTGTCTGAATAGTCTTTTGGACTTAAATATCTATAGCCTAGTTTGGGTATGTTGTACTCAAGTGTTTCTGTTGTCTCTCAAGTGTTTCTTTTGTCTCAAATTAGTAGTTTCCCAGATTTGCTTCCTTTGGAGTTTCTTTTGTATTTATAAATTCTGAAAGGAAAAAAAAAAGTGCTGAATGAAATTCTTGTGACATGCAGGATGCTGTTGATTGCCCAGAATGGGTTGTTCCGTTTCATCTATTCAAATTATTGGCAGAGGAGGTATTGGAAGGTTCTCTTGCTTCAACATTCTGTGCAGCCTATGCCTCAACAGCGCTTGTTACATATTGTTTGCCAATGTTTCGCAGTATGATCTCGAGCTGGTTTTGATGAAGAACTTCCATGAATTTGTACACGAGTACTTGCAAAAACCAGAGTTTACCGAGCTGATGCGGAGGCTCGGTGCCCTTGGTGATGGAAGGCAGGACCAGAGTAATGTCCCTGCCAACCTTATAGATTTTCTACCCCATGAATGCTATCAGCTTGCCCCGCCTCAAAGCTATAACACGTATAAAATGCAGGTACACTGTCGCAAGATGAGTGGGAAGTTTCCTACCTCTACCTCGCATTTGTCCTGCGGAAGGTATTGCCCAACTCGTGTTTTCAATTCTGTTAGCATCATAACTCAAAAAAGTTCTGTTAGCATAAGAACTGCATGCCAGTTTTTTGTGCTAACACATTCTCCTTTTCACAGCGAGGGCAACCGCCTACCCAACGAAGAGCCAACAACGCAAACAGAGGGAAGATGTTCCTCACCGAGGGTGACATCGAGGTTCTCGAGACATAAGCACGACCCTAGGAGAGATTGCTAACAGTTTAGCGATTGTATGCTCCACAGACCACAGTCCACAATTCCACAGCATGAAAGAAAGTTGTAACATTAGTGGCTCACCTTTATTTGTTTCTCCAATCTGTATCTTTTGTATAATTTCACATGTATACTACCAAACTTCTTTTTCTATTGACCGTCAATATATAAGGATCAGTAGACTGGCATCACGCATGACGTATGTAGCTAATGAATCTCTAATATTGACTGTACCAAGCAATTCGTGGGGTCCTCTCTGTCTCTTTTTCTTCAAGAAAAACGATTCTTTTCTTCACACATGGCAGTTGAATAAACCTTGGTTTTTCTTTTTTCTTCGCACATGACAGTGGAATGAAACCTTGGTTTCTCCTACACAGTCTAGTTCCTGTCACCATAATGAAGTAAAGCGGCCCAGCTGGGGTCAATGCTTTCTTGGGCCGGAGGGCAGTTTAGATTCCTTCTAGAACGCCTCCAGCCCCTATAAGATGTGTCTATCCACTAGAGCAAGTCTTCAGACCATAGCCTCCATCCTCGTTCCCGATCTCCATTTCCAATAGAAGGAGAAACCGAGACGGCAGCCATGGCGGTGTCCATCGAGCTCACGAAGGAGTACGGCTACGTCGTGCTGGTGCTGGTGGCCTATGCCTTCCTCAACTTCTGGATGAGCTTCCAGGTCGGCAAGGCCCGCAAGAAGTAAGCCCTCCGAAATCCGAATCGCTCGTCGCTATTGCTGTATTTGTTCATCTCCGGCTCCGCCCATTTTGTCACCGGTTATCTGATGGTTTCCGCTGTGATTCTTCTTCAGGTACAAGGTGTCCTACCCGACCATGTACGCCATCGAGTCGGAGAACAAGGACGCCAAGCTCTTCAACTGCGTGCAGGTGCGCCTTCTGACATCCTCTCCCCGTGTGATTAATAATCCCTCTTGTGAGCCAGGGAGGGAGAGGACGAGTGGCATCTAAATCGCCGCTGGTTCTTGCGTTGTTTTGAGTGCAGAGGGGGCACCAGAACTCTCTGGAGATGATGCCCATGTTCTTCGTCATGCTGCTGCTGGGCGGCCTGCAGCACCCGACCATCGCCGCCGGGCTGGGCGTCCTCTACATCGTCGCGAGGTTCTTCTACTTCAAGGGATACGCCACCGGCGTTCCGGACAACCGTCTCAAGATTGGGTAAGTTTGCATCCGCAGTGAGGCTTGCGTCAGATGCAGATAACACTTGCAGAAAAAATAAATCATATATGGGAGAATTAATAGAGTTTTTTTTAACTTGATTTCTGTATTCCGATTCAAAACTCTCCATGAAAATCTAGAGTACTGGTAGTCATATTCGCATGGTCGTACAAGTCATCATCCCCACCAATTGTAATAAATTCTCTGCATCTTTAAAAGCGAGCCACGTTATCACAGAATTTTTTTTATCTGCTTTATTTATGTGGTTCGAAGCTTCTACTTTTGGATTCCTGAATGCTGGTAGTGGGTAGGACCGTAGGTAGCTAGTGCTCGGTAGTTGGCAACGGAAGTCCAGAATAGCATAACTCATTAAGGTTTATGAAATGCATTTGTTGGTGCATTTGTAAGGGATGAAGCCGGATTTTTTGTTTATTTTACTTTATCTAAAAAAAAAATGTAGGTGTCAAGTGACTGTTGAAATGGTGCATGCTTTTTAGGATTTTAAATGAGCCTCTGTGCTGAATTTCTGCACCATAGTGAAAACTGTCCAGCTTCTCAATGTTCATACAAGTCATTGCTGACTTTGGCCAGTTAAACCGGTTGGTGAGTTGCAATTCAAATTGTTCGGACCACAGCTGATTTGCTATGGGGTCAGTCAACTGCTGTTCAGTATGGTCAGTAGGAATGGGGGTTTGTTCTGACCCTAACCACTTTGGTTTAGAATATAATGTTCTCAGATGAGTAATACAAGGATGGCATGTGCTAAAGGTTCGTCTAAAAGCTTGTGGTTGACTCTCACCTAGTGGCGTGGAGTAGCCTCAAGTGTTTGTTGAATTTATTGCGCACTTTTTAGTTGTTAATCGTGCTTTTGTTCTCGTATCAGTATTCTTAGTATTATTTTTGACTGTTTGTATTGTAACTACGCCATCAACAGATTAGCTACAAGCCACACAACTTTGTCCAAAATTTCTAGTGTTCATAATGACTACCGTAAGCATAGACCTTGGTTGGCAGGTCTGGTTTGTTCACATTGTCTATGTTATGCTAGTCCCTTGCTCTGCAGTATTAATGAGATTGTTATCTGAAGTTGTAGCAAATGACATCTGTTAGATCAAAGCTCACGTTGTTGCTAGTAATTCATGCCATCTATTATTAGTAGTGCTTATTACATGTTCTTACTTGATTGAGTTGCTCGCGGTGCCTGCTGCAGGGGGCTCAACTTCTTGGCGGTGTTTGGGCTGATCATCTGCACGGCATCTTTTGGCATCAACCTGGTCATCAGGGAGACACTCTAAATTTCACGTTTACATGTGAGCTGCAGACTGGATTCCGGGGACAAGTTACTTGTTGTGGCCTGAGCAATGAAACTTTGTGGCATGAGTCATTCGGGTTTGCACAGTTGTATGCTCGTTTCTTTCTTTGTGTGTGCGTGCGTGGATTAGCAAAGTAGTGAGTGCGTGTGCATCTCACTTTTGGATGTGCCGGAATAAGAGGAGACAGATGGCTTGAAGCATGAATCTTACAGTTCATGCTGCTTGTCACTCTCTGGTTTCGTTGTAGATGAGATGGTTACTGACGGTCTGTGTTTGAGGCACGATCCGCCTTAAATTTTACCGATCTAAAACCAGCGTGAAACAGTTCTGAATTAATCTGGTTGGGTTTATGTTTATCCACTGTATGCGGTATTGGCTGGTAACAGTTATGCATTGACTGCGCAGCAACCCTAACGGCTGGTAACAGTTCTTGGGCTTCTTTTCTATATATATAAAAAAAGACTAGGGGAGCAACGACCGGCTATGCGAAGAACGGGTCTGCTATTCTAGCCCAACTAAAATTCTAGCTCTGATATCAACCTGGTGCATATTTGTTTGCATTTGTTTTTAGAGAATTCTTATGCTCACGATGAATTCCTAAAGGCAACTTGAGGAGGAACCCATGAGAACATTACCAACGATTTCCAAACAAAAGACTTCGACTTCTCTATGGCCATGTGGTCTCTTCGTACCGAACAAAATTCAGTGTGAGCCGGCTTCTTCTTATCAGTCAATAATATTTTTTTTCTCACAAAAAAGAAGCCAAAACAAGCTGTTTCAGCTTCTGCTTATAAGCACAAGCGAACCTTCCCGAATTCAATGGTGAAATGGTCTCTGAACTAATTTCGTATGGCGCTCTGAATAGTCTCAGCAGAGTGGTTAACAGATGACGATTTACGAACCATAAACTTCATTAATTTCTGCCGTTGACTTGACTCTACCAAATTTCACCTCTACCCGGCAACTTCTCGGCATCAAAATCTCTCGTTCAGGCAAAGAAACGATCTCCATTTGCAGGGAAAGAAAGAAAGACAGCAGGAGAAGCAGAACAGGCGGAGGAAGTAGCCATGGCGGCGTCGATCGAGCTGAGCAAGGAGTACGGCTACGTGGTGCTGGTGCTCGTGGCGTACGCCGTGCTCAACTTCTGGATGAGCTTCCAGGTGGGCAAGGCCCGCCGGAAGTACAAGGTGTTCTACCCGACCATGTACGCCGTCGAGTCGGAGAACAAGGACGCCAAGCTCTTCGACTGCGTGCAGGTGCGCCTTCTCACATCCTCTCCTCCCCATGTGATTAGCAATTGTTCTTGTGACTAATAATTGCTCCTCGAATTTCCCATCTATTTTTTTTTCCTGTGTTGTGAGAGCAGAGAGGGCATCAGAACTCGCTGGAGGTGATGCCGCTCTTCTTCGTCATGCTTCTGCTGGGCGGCCTGCAGCACCCGGTCGTCGCCGCCGGGCTCGGTGCCCTCTACACGGTGGCGAGGTTCTTCTACTTCACGGGATACGCCACCGGCGTCCCGGCTAACCGGATGAAGATTGGGTGCGTCTCCTAGCTCGATCGCCGTGAGTGAGATTGCATTGTTATGGTTGTCCATGACCATAAAGCTATAACATTGGTGCACACTGCAGGAGGCTGATCATTCCGGCGGGGGTTGGGCTGATCATCTGCACGGCATTGTTCGGCATCAACCTGGTCGTCAGGGAGATGCTCTGAATTCTCACGCTTCGAGTCACTCGTGAATCGTGATCTTTGTAGGCTGGATGGACTCTGGAGTAATCCAAGGGGCTTGAAGCACGTGGATTATACTTGTAGAATAAAGTTCCTGTTTGCTTTCGCTGTGAAAGATTGTACCACGAATGTTTCTCTTCAGTGCCAGTGTTAAAAGAAAGTATGCCTGCCTTCATCTGTTCTGACAGAGAACATACGATCCTAGAATTTTTTTTTTCTCTAATAACTGGTAAAAGAGTAACATTTTTTGCGCATAGCTGATGCTATAGAATCTGTGAATATTTCAACTATGTAAAGCAAAACAAGTTCAACATGATCATATACAAAAGTGACGAAAAGGAAATCCTCGTAAAGAGCTAGTTGTATCAATGTGGTTTTCCCTAATAATCTGTATAGTAACACTACAGATCGAACATGCTTGTGTCCCTCGTCTACACCACAACAGAGCGAGTGACGCTGTCAAAATTCTTTCAGATTACAATCGTCATGCTTCTGAAAAAGATATATCCAATTATGGTAATGGCCTGAACAATGAAACTATGGTTGCTCAACCAAGAAGCATGCAACCGTGAAATATGTTTGTGAAATATGTTTACAGAACGGAGTCATCAAAGCTTCAAGTTCAGGTATCATTACTGGTGGTTACGGGCAGCCGTGAACCTCCTCTGCGAAGGCGTTGCCCTTCTGCTCGCAACATGCTTGTGTACACCTTCGTACGGCAAGACTTCATCATCCTCGTCTTCCTTGGTGCTTCTACGCTTGGTAGTAACGAGACCATCCTCCAGATCGTCAAAGCCTCTGCTCTTGGCAGTAGTTCTTCTCTGGTCTGGTTTCAACCTCATGCTTGCCCCACGCTTGCAGTAGGGAGAGGCATTGTCATCATCGTCACTCTGATCAATATAGTCAAATCTTCTGCTCTTGCCAGCCCCTCTACTCAATCCCAGCTGACTATCCTGGGTACCATCCTCAGGGCGGTCCTGATTGCACTTCTTGCAGACATTGTTGCGTCGGAAGTTAACAAAGTCACATCTGTAATGGGAGGCAACGTCTGATTAGCATGTGAAGACTTTAGAAAATGACACAGAAGATTAAACAGCCACATACGAGGGGCACTCCCACTCTCCAGGATTGAGTTGCCTCTTCGGGCGAGGTTCTTCACATTTAAAACATATCTTGTTGCGAGAGAAGTTCATAAATTGACATCTAGGAGGCACAGACAGGGTGATGCAAATCAAACAGCTGGAAAGAAATGGAAGAAAAAGGTATTAATGTAAGGCGGAAGTTACTGTGTGCAGATCCAATCGCCCATTTTCATTTCAGTCATGGCTGCTTCTATCATCCTTGGTCCATCTGATTTGCATTCAAGACACCGACGATTGCGAGCAAAATTTAAGAAGTTACAGCTGCCAAAGATGAGGGAAGTTTAAGAATATATAGCTATCAACAGTTGTTCCAAAGAATATAGAATGAACAAATGAAAAGTGAAACAAAGAAGTGAACATGACAATAGCCCACAAAATGGCACAACTATTTGTACTGATGTGAACTAATGGCTGATCGTATTAAGAAGTATGTAGAATGATCACACAAAAAAGTATAATAAAGATTGGCTTTGAAGATACGGTCATCATGTACAATGAGGATTTATACATCAAGATGTCACACATGGATTTTAAGTTGACTTGAAACAGTTTTAGTTATGTACTTCACCTTCTAAGATTTTAGCATCATCTATGGACACTAGGAGGTCGAAAATTCTCTCAATACTAGACATGGTTAGTCCACATACTTCCAACATGGATGAAACTTCCAAAACTTGGTTCAAACCTCTACACATATATTGTTACCTTAGAAGAAAATATAATTCGGTGAAAGTCCTGTTCAGTATAATATCTGACAATGCTATGCCAGAATGTGAAAACTACCATTTTTATCCTTGTTTTCATATACCAGTTCTGCTCCCTCAGCAGGCCACGGCCATGGCTGCTGTTGCATGCACTGTTTGTCACTGCTTGGTTTGTTTATCTCTATTGAATACTGTTAATTGCTGCTTTTCTTTTTTTTTTGCCATCTGTTGGCTAACATTTTTTTCTATGTTTGCACAGGGTTGGTAACCTGCTAGTTATATAAGATGACATGGAAACAGCTTATGTGGTTAGTGAAAAGGTCCAATGTGTCAATATGTTAGTGTGCATTTCTGCTGTGCAAAATCCAACACAAAAGGTATGCGCTCCTTTTTTTTCGAAACCAAAAGGAAGCATATAGGAACCAACAGAAAAGTTCGATGAGAATGCTAAAAAAAAACTGGGTGTCCTGCAGAGCTTTAGAATCAATCTTGATTGGATTGGCCACAGCCATTAAAAGGTCAACACTTCCTTACAGAGTTATGGATATCAACAATCCAAAGCATTGCAAAGTGATGAAATAATGAACAAGCATATAAATGAGTTAAACCACTTCCATGGAAAACGAAACTAATACTTTTAATGCATCTTGGAAGAATCCCGATGGTTGTGGTGAATTAAAATGCCATGATCTTCTAACTGTTGCAAACACATAGTGTACAAAAACAGCTCAACAGCATATTCAAATCCATGCAGAAATAACTCGTGCCCATGGTCGTGGTCTTTTATTTACTTTCTATAGGTCAAGAGAGATCATAAACAACATAAGATTCAACTTGCATAACATAAAGAACTTACTTAGTGCACAACCAGTCACCCTTCTTCATTTCAACTGCAGTTGTTTCTCTCCCCTTCCCATCTGAGCCCTGAGCCTTCCTGGAAGCTTGAATTACAGGTTTCGGAAGAGACTCATCGATTGCTGTGTCGCTAAGTTCAATAAGCCGTGAGAGAAGCTTTTTGCAGATTCTTGCACGCTTTCGATAACTGAGTTTTCTCCTGAAAGGTTTTTATCCATTGCATAACTTAGCAGTATGCGAACGACATCAACAGTCTTAACTTCAACCTCGTCCATTGGGTGACATTAGCTTTATCACAAGATGCCTTAAATTTGCATCTGTTGCATGCCTGGTATAAGGGCACAATACAATGATATTGTTATTGTGTAGTTGAATTTAAAACTAAAGTGGGAAAGCTATTATAAATGACAGCTAAGCTTACATCTTCTTCTTTGACCTTCACAAACTGTCTTAACCTTTTTGCAGAATTGACAGGCTTCCGATTTTTATTAGGACAGCCAGACATGACAATAGCTTCAATATCCTGCTTGGGAAGCAAGCTGCAGTGGGGAAGCACTCAAATAAAAATCCAGTTTAGCCAGAAGATATACAATGCTTGCTGCCAGATCATGGGTGTGAAAACCCAGTTCATGACATAAGCACTGAAGACAACCATGGCCCAATTGTTGGTATTTTAAATACGTTACAGTTTAAATGTGTAACTTTTAATTCCATGTCAATCATAAGTTGGCAGTTACGAAGAGGGTGGGGTGGGGGCATAATTCAAGACTAACATAGTCAGCGAGCCTTCTACCAAATATCCTTATGTACGATAGAAATCTAGTAGATATTCTTCAATTGACTAAGTAAAAAATGCAGGAAGCATTGATATAATGGAAGGCATGCAAGTGGAGAATTATTGGCTATCACTCTTTGGATCCTGTTTCATGAACATACCAAAAGGCCTAATTAGCAATTTGCGGCTGCATCTTCACTAGATCAGTGGCATGGTTATTTGTGCAGCATCCGAAAAACTGAATTCCGAGATCCGTGTATCGTAATTATTACATAAAGTACGAGACTGAGAAATTTGATTCCTGCATATAAACAAAGAACAAAAGAGTCCCAAGGTTTCTTGCACCTGAGGAGATCGAAGCGATCGCGCGCAAATTTGAGGCACGCATTCTTCACCTTGTTCTCGTCCCTAAAACGATAAATGTCTTCCGAGGCCACCGCGATACCCGCTACAGCAGCCACCGTGTTATCAGAAGCAACCACTGCTGCGTTCTCAGATGCAGCTGCAACCGCAGCATCCCCATCTCCGGCAGCTCCCTCGCCAGAAATCACGCCGGAGGAGGGCACCCCTTGCTCAAAGTACCCCTTGATCCGCAGCTTATCGAGGAAGTCGCCCCCACTCCGGCCACGGGTGGCCGGCTGATACAGCCGCCTCGGCAGGGTCGGCGGCGACATCGACAGCCGCGGGGACCGCGGAGCAGAAGCGGAGGGAGTGGAGCGGCCCCGGGTGGCCGCGGGAGGCGGTGGGGAGTAGGGAGCTGGAAGCGAGGCGGCAGGAGCGGAGGGAGAGAGGAGCTCAGAGTGAGCTTTAGGAGCCTGGAGGAGGAGGCAGCCATGGCGGACGAGTAGCGGCGGCCGTGAAGATCAGGCGAACATGGACGGGAAATGGATGGAGGGGATTAGGGTTTCAGGGGTTTTGAGACTGTTGCCGTGGCTCACTGATATTGGTAACCCTCTCTGTTAATCAAGAAAAAAAAAATACTATAAGCAGACTGATTTTTTTTAAAAAAATATTATTGGCTTATGAGCTGAACGACTAATAAACTGAAATGAACAGGTTGAGGCAAAAAGTATATAATCCCTCTCCATGTATATTATAAGATGTGTTGGTTTTGTATATATTTTTTCTATAATAAAAACATAGTGATTTAAGTGTATAAAAATTAAAACATTGTATTTTAAAATTTAAAACATCTTATGATAATTTAGAATTTTGGATCGTATCAATCAAACTTTCATAAGGCAAATGTAGGACCTATTTAGATCTAGTTCAAAGTATCTTCAAGAGTTTGTCAAATTCACTTGATAAATTTTGTGATTCATCAACTCTCTAAAATATATGGCAAGTGAAAAAAGAGTTTCTCTCCAATAGTTTGACATAATTTACTTGCTAAATCCAGATCAAACTTATATCAGGAACCCTAAGACAGAAACAAAATTATGTTTATATTCTTCCACCTTTTGAAAACTTACATTAGGATGAAACAAAATTATGTTTATGCTCTTCCACCTCTTGTAATACGGACGGATGTGCGCGCGGAGTCGAGCGCACATATATCTTATATGCGCGAAGGCTCTTTTTTCAACTTGGGATAAATGGCAACCTGGGATGGGTAACTGTTGGAGAAGGTTTTTTCTGTTTTTGCTAAAAAAAAAATAAAGATAGCAACCTGGAATGGGGAACGGTTGGAGTTGCTTTTATAATAATCAACTAGAAGAATGATCCAAACAGATTAAATTATAAGTAGATCAATATAACCAAAACACTATATTACAACAATCCTCCTCGGCAAAGTTATAAAAGTATGGGTAAATACGCAATTAGGTATCAAATAAAGGGTAGGAACACCAATATCTTTTAAGACTCCAAACAGAACTACGGTTTTCAAGTATTAAATGCATCCAAACATTTTGTGGGTTCCAAAACCAAAGTATCTTATAGAATAGTACTTCATCCGTTTTAAGTTATAGTTTGTTTGATTTTTTTACCTTACATTTGACCGCTCATTTTATTTTTAAAATTGTGCAAACATAGTCAAATTTAAACCATTAAAGAATTTTTATTTGTAAAGCAAACCACAACAAAAGATGTGATATTTGACCCAATTTTTAAATAGACAGTGATTAAATTTTAAGTCAAAATGTCATACAAAATATAATTTAGAATAAAGTTAGTATATAACAACTCTGAGTCTGATGAGAGCCTTATCCCCTATCGATAACCCAACTAGATTATCTGATTAGCATGGGACAATAGTTTGGTATGTTTGCCTAACTTAGTCACCTCGCTTAACCAAGACCAGCTTGCTAGCACGGGTGAGCAGATTTGCCTCATGCAAGTTTGTCTAGAATCCAAATAGCCGGCTTCTTGCTTCATGCGAGATGAAGCAAAGACTCAGCCAAAAAACTTAGGTTCGTTTTGGAACACGGGATTTCCCGTTCCTATATTTTTTCTAGTAAAAATGAGCTAATTTCTGTGAAATTCTTTTTTTTTAAATGGTCCTAAGGGTTTGTTTGGTGTGGCTGTGGGCTCTAAAAAACTGTTATGATAAGCTATTTGGTTAAAGCAACTAAAAAATATACCCCATCTTTTTATTTCCTTGGAAGAATTAAACTCTGTTTAAGCCAAACCAGACGCACACCACTAACTACCACTCATGTCTACACACCGTCGCTCGCAAAAAAGGCTGAACCCAACGCGCAACTCTCCATCAAACGGCACCCTGGTCCGCGCGTCAGCGAGCCACGCGCCCGCAAACCCCACTGGAGCACGCCCGGCGGCACGGCATCGCCCACCACCGGCCAGAGCGAGCGCCCAGAGGCGACAGAACCCACGGATTACGGGCGAGCCAACCAATCCATCCCCCCCAACCTAACCCAAATCTGCCGCCCTCCGCCCCCTATCCCGTCTCGTCTCGTCTCGCCCTAGCCGTCTCCATCCCACCACCTCCCCTCGTCCGTCCGTCCGGCCGCGCCGCGCCGTGCGCGACCCAATCCACCACGCCACTTCAACGTCTCGTTCTCGTCGCACCTCGCCCCGCCCCGCCCCGCCCCGCCCGCAGAGAGGGGGCGCGCTCGCTCGATCCGTGCGCGCCAGCCAGCCAGCAGCGCCATGGCCTCGGACCAACAGGCCCTCCCGGTCCCGCTCCCCCGTCCCCGTCCCCGTCCCGCCCAACCCTAACCCGACCGCACCAGCCGACTCGACCCCCGCCCTCGGCCTCCGCCGCGCGCAAGCTCCCCATCAAGCGCCGCTCCCCGCGGCCGTCGTCATCGCCCCCATCCTCCTCCTCGCCGGCCTCCTCCGACCCGCTCCGCGCGCCCGCGCCCCGCCGGCGGCGGCGGCGGCGGATCCGACCACCAGCAGCAGCAGCAGCAGCCGCCCTTCAAGTTCCAGCGCATCTGGTCCGAGTCCGACGAGCTCCGCTTCCTGCAGGGCCTGCTCGGCTGCGGCGCGCAGGGCCCTCGTCTTCCCGCGCGACCTCAACGTCTTCTACGACCGCTTCTCCGAGTCCATGCCCCAGCCCTACACCCGCGCCCAGCTCTCCGAGAAGCTCCGCCGCCTCAAGAACAAGTTCCGCGGCATGTCCGCGCGCGTCGCGGGGGGCTGGACCCGGCTCGCCTCGCGCCGCACGACCGCGACGTGCTCCACCTCTGCTCCAGGCTCTGGGACCCCGCCAACGCCGCCACCTCGCCCTTCGCGGCCACCGCCGGAGCGTCCGGGGAACAAGCGCCGCCGCGCCAACCCGCGGGGCGCGCCGCTCCCGCCCCCAGATGCGTCTGGGGATAGCAACTCCCATGACTACAATGGGATTGGCTCCTCTGCTCCCGGCCTGTTTCCGGATGGTTCCAATGGCGAGGATATGTTCTACCTTGAGCAAGAAAGCGGGCATCTCGGCGGCGATCATGAAGGTGCCGCTCTTGTAGCGGACAGCAGATTTGGTGTTGTTGTGCAGGAGCAGCCTGAGGCCGTAGCTACTCTCCTGAATGGGAACAATGGAATTGGCAATGAGATGAACGTGGAGTGCAAAATGGTGCTGCCGTGCAGCAACGAGCATCGAATGGCAAATGCTATCCTAGATGTGTTTGAGGAATGCCTGAGGGAGGCAAAGAGTAACGGGATTATCAGTGGTGGCAGTGCTGAGGAAAGCGAGCTTGCCAAGCGGTGGAGAGCACAGAGGATGGATGAGCTTGATGTCTTAAGCCGGAGGCTGAGGTTGCTCGTTGAGTATGCTGCAGCAGCTAGACAGTGAAGCAGAGATTTTGGTGGTTTTGGTGATGTGCCTCCCACTCTTTGCCCTATTTGTATAGAAGCTAGGTTATTGTGCTATGCTTTGTAATGTCTTCCCCAGCTGGACCCTTGCCTTTAGAAAGCCTACTATATTTGCCTATGTACCCTCGCGTTTAATAATTTAAGCAGCATAATAATCTATGATTTTAGCACTGTTATTCGCATGGCTTTCTGCTGTTGATATAGATGATAGCTCTGTAATGTAGCTTCAGGCTTTCACATTTCATTTTTCCAAATAGAAGCTGATGTACTTGTAACTTTGTAAGCAGTGAGAGAATAATTTTATGTTTCCTAGTAACCCCTTGTAATCTCTTAATGCTTCTCTTATAGCTTCACTACAATGTCTTCATTCAGCCTGCTACACTGAGCATGAATTATTTGCAAGTGCTTGTCCGCTGCGGCTTCCACACACTCACCCATCTGCTCCCATGGCTTCCCCTCATTCTGCCTGCCTGCAGCCGCCTTCCCTCTGGGCTCAACGAAGCTCTGCCAGAGGACGATGGAGCTGCTTGGGTTGGTTGATAGGAGTGGTGGGATAGCGCCCTTCCCTTCTCTCCTGGCGGTGGCTCTTCTGCGTAATGCTGCCAGGACTGGTCTCCTCTGTGCAGGCAGCACAAGATTTTGGGTGTGTGGGCTCTAGTGTCACCACGACATTGGCATTAGGAATCCATGGAGGAGCAGGTGCGGCATCACCTAGCGTGGGCAGTGGTGCCGGAGAGGCAAGCTCATCGCTACCTTCGTCTCTGTCCATTTCGCTGGTATGGAGGTATCTCTAACCCGTTGTGCTGCAGGCTCCACCATCACTGTGATAGTTTTGTTTTCATCCAGTTAGTTTTGTTCTCTCCGTTTTGTTCATAATAATTTGTGCTTGTGATAGGAAGAGGCAGACCGCAGGCGTGGCTTGGTAGCTATCAGAATGAGACGCTGGTGAGAGAGACATCCCTGACATAACATTGGGAGCAGAAGAGCAACCGTGGACATCGCTGCCACCTGAGGTGAGAGAATATGTTCAATTTAGTTATGTTCACTTTAATTAGATGCAAATTGCACTCCACATTTCAATCTGTTTCTTGGAATGGACGGGATTATTGCAGCTTGTGGATTTGGGTTGGGAGTTCAACCGTTGAAGTATGTGTTACCAGTGTTTGTTTGTTTGATCAAGGACAGCCTTGAGAGTTGAGCTCCATAGAACACCAATGTATAGAAGGATTCAATGCATGTTCTACTGATCAAGACTGCAGACACTTTTGTGTTTCTATATATAATCAACCATGAAATGTATGATAATTGTACTGGTAGGGATACCATGCAAATGCATTCACTGGTTGTGTGCTATGGTTGAGACCAATATCAAATTTTTATACTTGCAAAAGGTGAAAATAAATGACATGTTCATTTCAGAATTGGAGTTTTAATTGGTATTTCATAAATGATTATACTGTATGTATATGTGAAAGCCAATATTTTAGATCAGGGAAAGGAAGAAGTAGCATTTCCACTGTTCATTATTGATTAAACAATGATTTGTACAAGTAGTAAGATATGCCAATCTAATTTAGCACAGCTGCACTGTTGGTAATGGACTTTAAGAGCCTATCTAAAGATAAAATTTTTGTGAGTTTTCGTAAAGGAGCAAGTACGCATAGCAGAATTTTGTCCCACGTGCTCTGAGGAAACATATCAAGAAATATTTAGAAATGCAGTTTGTCCCATGACTACAACGTGATTAGCTCCTGGCTTGTTTTCAGATGGTTCCGGTGTTGAATATGTTCTAACTTGAGCAGGAAAGCAGGCACCTGGGTGATCACGAAGGCACAGCTCTTATAACAGACATCAGATTTGGTGTTGCAGGAGCAGCCTAAGGCTGTGGCTGCTCTCCCCAATTTGGCATTGGAATTGGCAATGAGATGAATGTTGACTGCAAAATGTTTGTGCCATGTAGCAATGGCACGGAATGGCAAATGTTGTGCTGGATGTGTTTGAGGAGTGCCTGAGGGAGACAAAGGTTAACAGGATTATCAATGGTGATGATGGAGGTGCTGAGGAAAGTGAGCTTGCCAAGCGGTGGAGCATGCAGAGGATGGAAAGATCTTGACAGGTTGCTCGTCGAGGATGCTGCAAGGGTTGGGCAATGAAGCATAGTTTTTGGTCATGTTTTGCCATCCTTTGGCCCATATGTTACTATGTATAGAAGTCAGGTTGTTGCGTGCTATGCTTTGTAATGTCTTCCTCAGTTTTGCTCGTCTTTTCTGTCTAGAAAGACTGCTATATTTGCCTAGGGCTATTCTTGTTGAGTTTAATTATTTGAGTAGTACAATACAATCTACGATTATTACTTGATTAATTTTGTTATTCGCATGGCTACCTGCTGATGTTATTGGTTGCAAACAATAACTTTATGAGGTAATTTTGTTATTCGCATGGCTACCTGCTAATGTTATTGGCTGCAAACAATAACTTTATGAGACTTTTACCTGTGTGCCATTAAAAAAGATGGCAATTATATACAAGCCACTAGAAAGTTAGATCTCTCATCTATATCTGTGCTTTAAACTCTTTTGTTCTCCATGCCACTACCGTTAGATTTGGCTCTAACGGTATTAAACTATAGGTGTGAAAAGTCAAAAAAAAACCCTCCCTGTATGAATATATTTTTAATTTTTTAGGATCTTAATGACTTTGAATGAAAAAACTCAAAACTAGAAATCGTCGTAGATCTCACCGAGATCTATAATACAAATATGAATATGCTATTAATTTTTTTAGCATTTTAATAACTTCAGATGAAAAACTCAAAACTAAAAAGTTGTAGATCTCGGTAAAATCTACGACTAATTTTTCATTCAAAGTTGTTAAGATGCTTAAAAAAATTAATAGTATATTCGCATCTGATGGTATTTTTGATTTTTTACACCTTCACTTTAACACCGTTAGAGCTAAATTTGACGGAAGTAGCATGGAGAGAAAAAAGTTTCAAACAGGATATAGATGAAAGATCCAACTTTCTAGTGGTTTATACACAATTATCATCATTTTTAATGACATACGTGTAAAAGCCTCTCTAACTTTATTCATGTGCTTCAAGCTTTCACATTCCCAGTTAGAAGCTATTGTTAATATAATCATTGAAAGAATAATATTCTATTTTCTTATAAACCACTTCTGTTCTAAATGATTTCCCCTAACATCTCAATCTTCACTTCAACGTCTGCATTCAGCCTGTTACCTGAGCAATTTTCGTGCAATATAGTTGTCACAATATGCTGCCAGTACAAAATTGTGTATCCTTACTTCCTCAGTACAAACCACTGAATTCATGAAATAGAGGAGAAATTTTTTATATTTATTAATCCTTATTACTATGCATGAAAAGAAAGACTGGTTGTTTCGGTTGCTCACATGAACATCTGAAGTCGGTTTTTAACCGTATCACGGCATAGGTGGATGAGCCAATAATTCATTAAAAATATGGGTGGCCTTGGTTAAACTGATGCGGGTTTTTGACATGATTGTTTGCTGGAAACCGGAATCCGTAGCTTCTTTCTTTTTCAATATTGTAGATGTCATTTGTGTTTGGCCCCAACACGTGCACTACCGTTGTAATCATGCATCGCGACGTCAATCTCCGAATCTGCGCGTATAAAAACCCAAAATAATATGAGATTCTTCTGTGATCATGCTTTCATTATTCTGTTTAAAGCCGTGGTACGTGCGACCAAAGGAAAGATGAGCTTTAGAAAGTTTATTAACGTTGCAAAGCTACAGCTGCGTAGTAATATAAACACTCGTCGCGCGCCCCACCTAGATGGATGATAGCCGAAAGCAAAAGCTGACCTCATTCAGGCTCATACACACTCACATCCGTTTCGTGCAAGTCTGGCTTTGTCTCTCTGACCAATTATCTGTGTACTAAAATTTCTCATTTAGGCTCCCTTGGAATTGAGAAAAAAAAAAGGTCCTATTTCCTTAGGTTTTTACAAGAAATGAACTGAATCCTATAAAATTCTTATATAATCCTACGAAATCCCTACGTTTATTTCTTGTATCTGTACTTTTGCTAACCAAATTATGTCGAATAAGTTCCACTTTATTTTCAGGAACATACTTAGGAGTACTAGGTAATGTAGAGCCAAAAAATGAGAAAAAAGATACAAAAGCATCGGATGCGTGTACCTAGCACAAAACTCCACGCCCCACAACATTTTCCCGCTGTTTTTGTTTGTGCCAACACCACACCCAGCTGCCAACGTACTTTTTCATTGCCCTTTCGGCCGCCCTGACCCTGATCAGTGTATTCAAATGTCAGGCCTCCCTGGCTCCTGAGCTGTCTGCGTTGCATCATTGAAAAATGCACACGATCCTTTCAGCCATGCCCTTGATTTTGTTTGTCATCATATCATAATAAGTAATATCCCAGATGATCCGTAGCTACACCTACACGCCGAGCCTGATAGCTACCGAGTAAAGTTACATAGCACGTCGTGTGCACGGCACGGCCGTGTGGATGAACAAGGGTTTAAAAGTTAATGAGATGGATCACAAGTTCACAACGGCCAATGTCCAATTGCCGTTGTACTTTTTTCAAGTTTCAACATCGCAATAATTATTTTTAAGAGCCTCTCCCTACTGATCATGCTGGGACTGGGAATACAGCCACCTCTGTAAAATTTTGCAGCAATAGAAAATTAGAGCGAGAAACTAGAAGAAGAAAACGATAGAAATGATGAATCTATGATCCAGCGGCAACGGTTTGTTTAGTGATTATATTATATTTTCCAAGCTCGCAGGACAGGGCAAATTTACGTTTCTAAAATATGATCCGAAAGGATCGCGTAAAGTAAATGGAAAAAAAAGAAAATGTTAAATTGCGCTTAGCCGGGGGCGTTGCTGTTTCTTAATGCTAATGTAAGCGTGCAATTGCAGACAATGCCCAAGATCTGTTTCTGTGTTTCACGAATGTTTGCGTGTTTGTTGGTCGTCAGATACTGTAAGCATGCGTGCCTGGTTACATGAAGAACAAGAAAATCTTATTTCTCTGCAAAACTAACGTTATATTCAAGCATCAACGACATGGTACAAACAACTTATTATAGTTTATGGTTTTCGCTGTCAATCCCCCGTTTGGTGGACTGCCGAAAGATCCCCTCGCGAGTCGCGTGCGCCGATGGAGGATGAGCAAATACGATGTGTGGCGACTTGCAAAGTTGCGTGTGCAGATGGAGGACAGTGCTCCGACTCCCAGGAATAGAACAGATGCACAGTCTCTGCCCCATTGGTGACAGTTTTCCTGAAGCTCTACGTCAGCACTAGACCTCACTAGCAAGTGTCCGTGTGTTGCCGCATACAGTATGTTTGGTAAGCTGTATCTCCTTTATCCTGGTTGAATGGTGGTTGAGTGGATCTGTATAGTATATAAGAGAAATATATTTTACTGTCCACTAAGTTAATACAATCAACAAGAACGGATACAAAGATGCATTCCCATCTTGGTCTGGTGGATTCGCTTAAAATAAGCTTCACTAACAACATGCCTAGGTGTAGGCAATGCACTTTTGTTCTAGTCTATATATCATTCTTTGGCAAAAATTTGTCTATAATGACAACAAGGTATCTTCACAAAGTTATTGCGTCCACAGGTTACTGCATCTACCCTATACAACCAACTTTTAGATTATGCATCCACTCAGCCTTATCCACTCATGCAGGATATACAATGCAACATTACGAAAAGCAACCAAACACTTTTGCATAGTCATTTAAACAACTTGTGGCTTAGAGGTTTATATAGTTGCCGTGTCATACGTTCTAATATGTATTGAAATCATACTCCGCGTTGTTGTTGGTTGTGTGTGGTTTTTCTAACTCGTATGAGCACCAAGTTACGAGTCTTTACAAACGAGACACAGAGAGACACAATGACACCTTGGGAAGTAAATAAACGAGTGAAAAACACTATTAGCCATTAGTTATAGATATAGATTAGTGTGTATATATAGATACTAAGTAGATAATTCGCAAAAAAAAGCAGATATTCTCTCCAATTTGATTAGGAATTTCTCAATGTTAAGAAACTTTATAATCTTTGACTGATATAGTTTGACTAATATGCTATAATATAAACTTGATACTTGACGGGGTTTGATAAAAAAAAACGGCGCCACTGGGCCACCCCTGAAAAACGCAAACAAGGCCTCCGGCCCACGCACGGAAAAAGCCCAAACACGGAGTGGGCCAAGGATACCGCGGCCCCCCGCAAAACCCTCACCTCGCCTAAGGGCGTCTCTCGGAGTACCGCGAGGAATCGCGACTCGCCCGAGAGCGTAGCGCACCCCGAGTGAAGGCCGATTCGTCCGAGGGCATTACGACGCGCCCGATAGAGCAACGCCGCACCTGAGAGCGGAGTCATTGCCCAGGCAACGCCCGTTCGAGGATAAGGATGAATCCAACTGCCCCTAAACGCTGTACGACCTGACACGATTCAGGATAACGCCTGGCACGTAAGCACGCCACCACGCCATGATGAAGCAAGAACAGTGACCCACGGTACCAGGGACCCCCACTCCCTTCGTTCTCCACGGGTGTCAGCCAGCACAGTCATGATGCCGCGGCACAGTTGACCCGCGCAAGGCCAGCTGCCCATGCCTGTAGTACCGTCAAGGACAGGGGAAAGTACCAACCAAAGAAGCAGGACCCGGGCAAAACAGGAGCCACGTGGAAACAACAGTACAGCCCCTCCCATGCCGGACCCGGGCACCGGTACGTTCGCCAGCCAAGACCGTATCTCCCAGAGGAAGCAGAACGGGAGCAAAAGGATAGAGTCCATCCCCTATTCTGCTGAACGAGACTCGGGACTTACTCAATGAGGAAAACCGGAACTTGTACGCCTGTGTCCTCCCTTAGACTATAAAAGGAGAGGCAGGGCACTCCATTTAAGACGGTAGAGAACAATCACCCCACGAGCATCTGCATTCAATCCACTCAGAGACCTGAGAGCCCGCCTCTCTCTCTCGCCCGTTTGTACACCCCTACTACAAACAAGAGCTCAAGTAACACGACTCCCGCTCACTGGACGTAGGGCTATTCCTGCCCGAACCAATATAGTTCTTTGTGTCCACTTGAGCAAGGCCATCAAGCTAAGGCACGCAATCTAGATAAATTTACTTGTTAGTGTTTTCGAAACACCGACAGTTGGCGCGCCGGTAGGGGCCTTTGCGTGTCACGGCCGATTCTTCGCCAGGCCGATGACTCCATCCCACGTCGGTCTCGCTCCGGGCGCTCACGTCCGCCGGAGACTTGAAATTCATCCTCCTCGCCGAGGACCAGGCGACGACGCCCGTCAACGTCGGGCCGCTAGCTGCACGGTAAACCTGCAGATTCGTTTCGGTAGCCTCGACTTCATCCTGCCTCGAGAGGCAGCCCCGGCGATCTGCGCACCAATCCCCTCATGAGGCCTGCGACCACTGCCGGTGTTTGACCACCGATAGCCCGCCACGGGTTCCCGTGAGCGATTGATTCGGATCTCGGCGAACGACTAGAACTTCGGCGGTTTCACGCAAGAGACACACGGTTTATCCTGGTTCGAGCCCTCGTCGTCGAGTAAAAGCTCTACTCGGTCGGCCTTGGCCTTTTGCGTTGGATTGATGTCGATCGTGTATTGTTAAATGCATTTACAAAAAGAGGGTGCTCGGCTCCTTTTTATAAGAGGAAAAGAGCGAGCTATGGTTTCTAATCCTAGCCGGATTCATAAAAAGTGTTACTGTTCGATTCTGAGAGGGTTACTTTCTATTCGTCTAACTAGGATGATCCGTATTCTACTCGGATCCGTCCTTCTTGCTCTTGTCCCGACGGGAGCCGTCTTTGGTGAGTAGCCGCTCACGTCCCGTATCGACAAGCCCCCCGAGCATTTTGAAGTAGAACTCGGGGAGCGCCTTGCCTTTTGCTTCGGAGTGATGCTTCAAGTGGTCTAGTCAAGAATTGTTCCCTTTTGTGTGCCGTAGGTGCACTCATTGAGTGTAGCCCCCGAGCCTCTTGCTACTTATTTATAAGTAGCTGGAGGGTCTTTGAGAAAAAGAAAAGTTGAGGGTGTATACCCTGTAGCCCCCGAGCCTTCGTCTGAGTTGTTTTGGTCAAAAAAAGAAGGCGGGCGATGGCTTTTATTTTCGTTAATCGTAGCCTTCGAGCTTTCCCCGATTTCTTTCTTTGCGGGTAACCTTTAGGTGCAGCCCCCGAGCTTTTTCCGAGTTCTTCTTTAGCTGCAGCCCCCGAGCTTTTTCTGAGTTCTTCCTTAGCTGCAGCCCCCGAGCCTTTTCCGAGTTCTTCTGTGTAGAAAATGGACAACGGCTCGTGACTTTGCTTTTACTGTCCTTTATGTCTGCTTTTATGGTTGGGCATTGGCAGCTGGTGGTATAAAGGCTTTTACTTGTCTTTGGGATATGCCCGGAATATACTCTTCTGTTGCTCTCTTTATCGCCCTCTTTTTTTATTGTCCTTGTCAATGCTTCTCCGAATTGGTGAACTTGGTCTATGTACGCCCGATCTTGGCCTATAAATTGCACTTCCCTTTCGGTTGTTTTCGAGTCTTGTAGTATGCTTCTTTCTGTTCTTGTGACAATGATAGTTTGCGAGGTTGAACAGCCCCTGGGCTTCTTTCTTGTTCTTCCAGTATGGTCTTCTTAATGGGTAGAAGAATTCTTGAGATAGGGATTAGAGGCGGACTAATCCCGAGTAGCATTGTGATTGGAGGCTCATTCCGGCGGGTAGAAGAAGTCTTGAGATGTGCCTTGTGCTTTGGGTCATTTTGCACTCTTAGTACCTCTTTTCCACTCTGCCCAGGGGCTATGCTTTGCGTGGGAGGGTTCTTGAGCCGCCTTCACATCTTCTAGCCATGCGGTGTAGATCAGCTGCCGCCCGACGCAGAGCTGGAGCTCTCTTGTTCACATGGGGTTCGATCCGACTTATTCTTGGAGACGCCCGATGTGATGCTTGATCAGTCAGTGCTCCTTTTGGCGATTTTGGATACACTGCGTTGGTGTATCCAGGTTGCTTTGGATCTGCTCGGCTCATTCTGCCTTAGAGGTAGTCTGGGTCTGCAACGGCGACGGTCTTAGATTGTGCGTAGTTGTCTTCTATGACAGAATTCCACTGGGTTCCTTGTAGACCGTAATTTTCTTCTATGGCTAAATTCTACAGGGTTTCTTGTAGCCGTTGCTTTAATGTTCTTTCTGAATTCGATGGGTCTTGTAAGACTTGTAACCTTGTATCCTGTAATATTGAAGAATATTTGATCCTGCAATGATCTGAGTTATTTTGTCCTAAGTTTATGGTTGTCCGCCTTCGAGCCGACTTGTTCTTGTTTGATATGAAGACTGTCTATCTTTGAGTAGACTTGTTTTGGCTTAGAAGTTGACTGGCTTCCTTCGACTGGAGTTGTTCGTGGCCGTCTTTTTTTTTGTGTCGACTTGTTATGATAATTTTGGCAAAGCTACCCTTCCTTGTAACGGTACGATATTTTACCGTTGGTGGGTAACGGGATAAGGACCGTTATCCCATGATTTAAGGGTTTACTGGGTCTTTCCTGTTACTGCGCCTTGTATCCGTTGGCCTTTTTACCGTTGTCCTTTAAGTGGGCCTTTTAAGACCGGTCTATAAATTAGTTGCGGTTACTGTTCTTCTTCTTCACCTTGCCTTTGCTTCCTGAAACCCTAGCGCCGTAGAAAAAGTCCCCAAATCTTTGCTCTTGCATTGCCACCACGCATCCTCCTCTTAGTTTGGGTGCTTGATTCGTTGCATGGGAAGGAAGAAGGTGGCCTCCAAGAAGTCGGTAGTTGAGAAGCCGGTTCTTGAGGAGGAGGTCGACGAGCGGTGAATCCCGAGTTTGCTTGCTATGAAGGCCATCGCGAAGAACTTCCCCCGCTCCGACTACTCGGGAGAAGCATCTGATCGAGCTACGAGGGGTGGGGGATGATCCAGCCCAAGGAGTTCTCCGGTTGGATTGCTCCTGGTGAGCATCGTGTTCCTGTTCTTCGCCCAGGGGAAATTGTTCTTTTTATTTCTTTTGTTCGCGCCGGGCTCTGTCTTCCGCCTTGTTCCTTCCTTCACCGTTTTTTTTCGCTATTTTTGCATCTCTCCATGATCTTACCCCGAATGGAGTTCTTCATCTTTCTGTTTTTGTTCATTTTTATGAAACTTTCCTTGGCATTCCTCCTTCCCTAAATCTGTTCCGCTTTCTTTTCCGCCTCAAGCCGCAGCCCCGCAATGATTCCCTCCACACCCTTGGTGGATGTGGAATTCAATTCCGGCGGGGGCGTAAGTCGAGCCACTTCTTTGAGTACGATCTTGTTGAATCCGTGAAGGATTGGCGGTCCGAGTGGTTTTATCTTTGGTAATCTCGATGGTGGTGCCGGTGCTCCAAAGACTCCAAACCTACTCGGGGGGTCCCGCCTGTTCCTAATGATCGGTGGGAGAAAGAGCAGCTTATCGCTGCCGAAGTTGACTCTTCTCCAACCCCTCTTCGATAGGATTAGTTACTTGAAGCGTAATGGCTTGTCCGGTTTTCGCCATTGTGGCAAGCTATCTTCGTCGCCGAGTACAGCCTTTGAAGGCACGGGAGCATTTTGGCTTCGAGTACTGCGTCTTTGAGGATCCCTCCCGAATGGTGGCCACGACCGAGTTGTCTAATGGTGAGGTGGTTGTGCGCCTCCCGAAAGATTTTAAAGGGAGCGTCGGTGGTCCCCATGATTGGCTTTGAGTACTCGGCCGGCAATCCTCCTCCCCGCCGTAAGTTATATTTTCTTGTTTGAATTTTTGTTTTCCGAGTACTTTTGATTAATACCGACTTGTCTTTTGTTCTTTTTTGAAGCCTTTTGGCAGGGATTTTGATGCCGATGCCTCTCTTTTATGTTGATGGAGAGATTGCTCCTCTTCCCCGCTCCTCCTCCGCCGCTCCCGGTCATAAGGTAATTGAAGGCCGAGTTGTTTTGCCGGGTATTTCTTTGACGGAGCCTTCTCTTGATATGTTCCTTATCGCCGGTGGCCCTTCCTCGAATTACTCGTGCCGGTGCGAAGAGACCTGGCGTGGGAGATTCTTCTTCTTCACGCACGTAAACGGGCGCGTTCTTCTCCTTCTCCTCCTCAACCTTCGGTAACCTTCGATAGGTGAGAGATTGTTTGATTTTTCTCGACTTATTTTCTTTTTTTTAGAAAGTAGTCTTGATTCTTCTTTCTTGGTAGAAGGTGGATCAGTTCTTCTTTTTTTTGAAGATGAGGTTGAGGATGTTGACAACTCTCCCCTTCTTCGCCGGTGAGTGTTGTCTTCTTGGTTTTGGCGTGTATACTTCTTTGCTCTTTTAACTTTGATTCTCGCTCCCTCAGTAGCTCCCTTGGCCGACTTCTTCTCAACCTCCGGTTTTGGGACCCTTGCCGGGTCCTGCTCCTTCGTCTGCCGGGTTGTTGGTGGATCTGGAGCAGGTCATGCCTCCTCCACCACCTCGGCCTCGTATTGCTTTCCGTCGTCGTCCTCCTAAGTAAGTTTTTCTTCTTTCGACTTCTTTTTTTTTATTATTTTCTTGCATCATTTGTCTTTGACTTTTTGGTTTTTGTAGGTTATCTCTGGCTGCTATTTCTTACGCTCTCGGCTTCCGACTCGAGAAGACGGAGAGTGTTGGTGTGGTGGGTCGGGTGCCTTTGCCCCGACCCCAATCCCCGCCTGGAGTCTACCCTTATGGTGACTCCTTCTTCTGCTGCTGGAACTTCTTCACTACTGGCTGCTCAAGCGGTTGTGGCGACTTCTTTAGGAGCGGACAAGTTGCCATTTGCCCAACCCCTAACTTCTCCTCATCCTAGGGTCGGGTGTTCTCCTCCTTTGTCTCCTTTTTATCCTCCTTGGAATTACTGTTCGTGATTTGAAGTTGATGCAGGATTTGAAGAGGATTTTAATCCGAGTTCTCGTCTTAAGAGGCTTGAATTAGGGTTTAAGTCCTTTGGCCGAGCGCTTTCAGGTAGGGCGGCTTGTTTGTAGATTCTCTTGTCTTGTTCTTTTTTTCCTTAATTTCTTTCTATCCATATGCAGGGAATACGTGGCGATTCTCGACATCTTCTTTGGCTCGTCTGAGTCTCAAAAAGAAGTTGTTGGATGAGCTGGCTTCTCTGGGCCGGGCGCTTGATGAGGAGCGTCAAGGACGTCAATCCTCGGAGACCGCCTTGAGAGCTCGGGTTGTTCTTTGCTATTGAATCCGAGAAGAAGGCTTCTCGAGATCTCCAAGGTACTTGTAAATGCTTTTTTGTTGCGTATAATTTTGTCAATTTGCTTTTTCTCGACTTCCTTCGCTTCCTTTTTTTCAGTTTTGAAGAAAAAGTACTGGAAGAGACCAAGCTTTGAAGCTTGAAGTAAAAACCTTTCGCAATGACTCGGAGAAGGTAAAGGAGGATGCTTTGAAGAAACTTTAGCCCGGCTCGGCTGATTAGGCGTGGTGCCGATCGAGATCTTTTGCAGGCTAAGGCATCAATTGAAGACTTGTCTACTCGTCCTCAAGGCTTCAAGACAAGTGGTCGGCTCTGGCTGAAGTTACGTCCAAGGTCTTGCTTCCATGCCGAGGAGGCCTGAAGATGCCGGTCCGACACAGGTTCGATTCATTCCTCGACCGACCGAGCGGACCGTCAATTTTGCCAAGGACGCAGCTTTTGCTTGGCGTTTAGGGTGTTTTGGCTCGTATCCGAGTAGTTGATCCCGACTTTCCTCTTGATAGAGTGATGGATGGGACTCATACTCCCCGAGGATGAACAAGCACTCGTGGAGTCTGAAGCTGCTGTCCTGTCCTTAGCTCAGGAGTTTACTGATCTTGTAGAGATTACGCCAGTGCGTGCTGATGATGGTGGTGATCATCAGCAGTAGACTTCTTTGTTGTAATGAAACTTTGATGCCTTCTCGGATTTTGTATAAAAAGAATTTTCTTTCTTGAATCTTGGTCAAATATCTTGTTGTTGACTTGAAATGCTTGAATATTTTGTTATCTATCGTACTCTTTTTGTGAAGCTGTCTTGGAAATGTTCAGGCTAGGTTGTAGTCATCTTGTACTTCCATGATTAGTTCAGACCGTAGGCCCTCATCCGAGTTCTATTTCTCTAGGAGTGGGGATAGGTCGAGCTCTCTCTTGGCTCTCATCTAGTCCTGAAAAGGAGCTAGGATAGGACGAGTGTTGACTTCTTTGGCCGTACTCTCATCGATGTTGTGAGAACAACCCGGAATAGTTGGGCTCGGGCCGCCTTGTAGCCATTTTGCACTTCAACAATTAATTCGACCGTAGGCCCTCATCCGAGTTCCATTTCTCTAGAAGTTGGGATAGGTCGAGCTCTCTCTTGGCTCTCATCTAGTCCCCGAAAAGGAGCTAGAATAGGGTGAGTGTTGACTTTTTTTTAGCCGCACTCTCATCGGTATTGTGAAAACAACCCGAATAGTTAGGCTCGGGCTAGGTTGTAGCCATTTTGCACTTCAACAATTAGTTCGGACCGTAGGCCCTCATCCGAAGTTCTATTTCTCTAGAAGTCGGGATAGGTCGAGCTCTCTTTGGCTCTCATCTAGTCCCGAAAAAGGAGCTAGGATAGGGGCGAGTGTTGACTTCTTTAGCCGTACTCTCATCGGTATTGTGAAAACAACCCGGAATAGTTGGGCTCAGGCTAGGTTGTAGCCATTTTGCACTTCAACAATTAGTTCGGACCGTAGGCCCTCATCCGAGTTCCATTTCTCTAGAAGTCGGGATAGGTCGAGCTCCTTTTTGGCTCTCATCTAGTTCTAAAAGGAAGCCGGGATTCTGTACTCTTTATTAAGCAGTGAATCTTTATTGGAAGAATAGTACATGTCTTTTGATTTTTAGGCAAAAAACCGTCGCAACTGAGAGATGTGCCATGAATTTTTTATTGGAGCTCCGTCTTCAGTTATCAGTTCGTAGGATCCTGGTCCTGTTACTTTTGTTACTATGAAGGGACCTTCCCATGGGCTGAGTAGTTTGTGTCTTCCATCTGGTTTTTGTATTTTCCTGAGGACTAGATCACCGGCTTGTAGAGTTCTTGGTTGAACGCTTTTGTCGTAATATCTTCCTAGTCCTTGCATATATCTTGCTGATTGTAGTGTTGCATTTACTCTTATTTCTTCTAAGCTGTCGATTTCTAGTCTCCTGGTTTCTTCTGCTTCCCCTTCATTGTATTGCTCAATTTTGGGAGATGTCCAGATCAAGTCGGCTGGTAGTACGGCTTCTGATCCGTATACTAGGAAGAAAGGCGAGTAGCCAGTTGCTCTGCTTATTTGAGTTCTTAATCCCCAGACTACTTTGGATAGTTCATCTATCTATTTTGCTCCGTAATCTTTGAGGTCTTCATATAGTCTTGGTTTCAATCCTGCCAAAATGAGACCGTTTGCTCTTTCTACTTGACCGTTTGCTTGAGGATGAGCCACTGATGCATAATCAATGCTGAATCCGCAGTCTTGAGCCCAGCTTTTGAATTCATTAGCTGTGAATGGTGATCCTAGGTCTGTTATTATTCTATTTGGCATTCCGAATCTGTGCATGATTTTCTGGATGAACTCTTGTACTTTGGCTGAGCTATATTTTACCAATGGCTTGTATTCTATCCATTTAGTAAACTTGTCTATAGCCACAAAGGTGTATTCAAACCCTCCTTTGGATTTCTTGAGAGGTCCGATTTGGTCGAGTCCCCAGCATGAGAATGGCCATGCTGGTGGGATGCATATTAGGTTGTGTGCTGGGACATGTGCTTGTCTTGCAAACATTTGGCATTTTTTGCAGTGTTTAACTAGTTCTTCGGCATCTTTTAATGCTGTTGGCCAATAGAATCCTGATCGGAATGATTTTTCGACTAGTGTCCTTGAAGATGCATGATTTCCGCAAAGATCCGTAGTGCATTTCTGATAGTATTTCTTTTCCTTCTGCCGTTGAAACACATTTTAATAATACGCCCGATGATGCGCTCTCTTGTAAAGGTTGTTCCTACTAAGACATAATTTTTGCTCCTTCCGATGACTTGAGTTGCTTCGCTTTTGTTGCCGGGTAACTTCTTCTCTTTGATGTAGTCTATGAATACTTGCATCCATGTTGAGTTGTTTGTACCGATCATTAGAATTTGCTCTTGTCCTGTCTTCTTTTTTCTCGTCTTCTTTTTTTCTTCGACTTGATAGATGGCTTGTTTAGTTCTTTTTACAAAGACTCCGATTGGGTACTTTTGCCCCTGTCTGAGCCTAGTTTGGCTAGCACATCACCGCAACATTTGAGTCTCGTAATATATGATAAATTTCTAGTCCTTGAAAATTTTTCTCGAGCTTTCGATTTCTCGCACGCAGCATCCATATTTTCTTTAGTGCAATCCCATTCTTTGTTGACTTGGTTACCTACTACCGCAGAATCTCCGTAGACTAGTAGTCTTTTGATTCCAAGTGAAGTTGCGACTTTGTAAGCCGTGGATGAGTGCTTCATACTCGCTTCGTTGTTGGTAGCTTGCCATAAAATTTGTAGAACATATCTGAATTGTTTTCCGTCAAAGCGATGAGTAGTACCCCTACTCCTGCTCCCCCAGTTTTAGGGATCCATCGAAGTACATTTTCCAATGGTCTAAGATGGTGTCGAGGAGTAGTTGTTGTATCTCGGTCCATTCTCGCAATGAAGTCGGATAATGCCCGAGATTTGATTGCTTTTCTTGGTGTAAATTCTATCTTGAGTGCCCCCGAGTTCAACCCCCCATTTTGAAATACGCCCGCTTGAATCTCGATTTCTTAGGATGTCTCCGAGTGGAAAATTGATTTACCACGACTACTTTGTGATCCTCAAAGTAGTGTCTCGAGCTTTCTTGAAGTTATAAGTATTGCGTAGAGTAGTTTCTGCACGTGTGGGTATCTCACTTTTGATATCGTGAGAACTTCGCTTATGTAGTGTACCGGCCTTTGCACTTTGAAGGTATGTCCTTGTTCTTCTCTTTCAACCACAATAGCTGTGCTTACTACCGATGTTGTTGCGGTAATGTAGAGCATGAGGTCTTCGCCTTTCTTTGGAGGTACTAAAACCGAGATGTGCTGATATATGTTTTTAGTTTGTCGAAGGCTTCTTGTGCTTCTTCATTCCGTGAACTTGTCTGCCTCTTCTTTAATAATTTGAAGAAAGGTAAGCCTTTTTCCCCAAGTCCGAGATGAATCTATTGAGTGCCGCCATGCAACCCGTTAGTTTCTGTAGGTCTTTGATATCCGTAGGTGGGCCCATATCGCTTATTGCCTTGATTTGTTTTATGCTTGCTTCAATTCCTCTTTGGCTTACTAGAAATCTGAGTAGTTGTCCAGATGATACGCCAAATACACACTTGTTGGGGTTAAGTTTCCATTTCCATTTGTTGAGATTGTTGAAGGTTTGTTGTAGATCTTCGATCAGGGAGTCTGGGTTCTTTGTTTTGACGACTACATCATCTACATATGCTTCGGTATTTTTTCCAATCTGATCGCCCAAACAAGCCTGAATTGCTCTTTGGTATGTTGCTCCCGCATTTTTGAGTCCGAAAGACATTGTTTTGTAACAAAAGGGCGCCGAAAGGTGTGATGAAAGAAGTCTTGCTTTGGTCTTCTTCTTTTAGTCCAATCTGATGATATCCTGAGTAGCAGTCTAGAAAGAATAATAAAGCTGATCCTGCTGTTGAATCCCCTATTTGATCAATGCTTGGTAATCCAAAAGGGTCTTTAGGACAATGTTTGTTGAGATCTGTGTAATCCACACACATACGCCATTCATCCGTGTTCTTTTTGTGTACCGAACGGGGTTTGCTAACCAGATCGGGATGTAAGATTTCTTTTATGAATCCCGCCGCTAGTAGTCGGGCTATTTCTTTCTTTATTGCTTCCTTCTTGTCCGTGAAAATTGTCGTAGTCTTTGCTTGATTGGTTTTGCTCATTTATTAACTTCAATTTTGTGCTCACCAACTCCCTTGGGACTCCCCGGCATATCACCGGTTTCCAAGCGAATATGTCCTTGTTGTCCCGTAAGAAGTTGGTGAGCGCGAGTTCCTATTTGATAGGTAGGTTTGCACCGATCGTAGCGCCTTGGATGGATCACCCGTCCCTAGGTCAATCTTTTTGGTGCCTTCTCCTTCAGCTGTGGTGTGGGTACTTTATTTTTGGCTGGGATTTCCATCTCTTCGTTCTTATTTCGCCATTGCCGAGTTGATTTCTCCTTGTATTTTTGAGGATATTTGTATTGCCCGTGACGTCGCATTCGTAGGCTCGTTTTAGATCTCCTCTAAGAGAGAGTACTCTATGTGGTCCCGGCATTTTGAGTAATAGATATGGATAGTGAGGTATGGCCAAGAATTTTGCAAGTCTTTGGTCTTCCCAATATTGCATGATATGATGATTCGAAATCTGCAACTTCGAACTTGATGAGCTCGTTCGTAATTTGTGGGAGTTCCAAATGTTACCGGGTAGTGTAATTTGTCCAAGAGGCATGGCTGATCTCCCGGGTACTATCCCATAGAAAGGTATGCTTGTAGGTGTGATTATTTTTGAAAATTCTAGTCCCATCTTCTTTAATGTATCGGCGAATATGATGTTGAGTCCCGCTCCTCCATCGATGAGTACTTTGTTATTGTTATGGCGGCAATCGTAGGTCCGAGTACTAGTGGATATAGTCCTGCGTTCCCAACACTTGTCCATTGATCTTCTCGTGAAAATTGTATTGGATATTGGGACCAGCTTTAGATATCTAGGTGTTCTTTGGTTCTCACGCCATGATTGTTCGCCAAGCAAGTTTGTCTTCTTGTTTGCTCCTCGAACCGTGCACTCCCGAAGAATATTACGATATTGTTGTTCTTGGGTTTTGGAAGCCGTTGTCGGTTGTACTTGTCTTCTTCTTTTCTTCTCTTTGTTTTCTTCTTTGTCTTGTTTGTCCTTCCTCATATATTTTTTCTTGAAAAATACGACATTCTCCCATAGGGTGAATTCTGTTGGATGATAGATGCATTTCATATTTTCAAGATCTTCAAATCTTCTTGCCGGGTAGAATTTCTTTTTTTTCATTGGAAGCCACCATGTTGTCCGAGTATCTCTTTTTTATTATGATAGTCTTGTCTGTTGTCTTGGTTATCCCATCTTCTTGAGTCGTCTTGATATCTCGAGTTGTCCCGATATCTTGGGTTGTTTTGGTTGCTCCACCTTTGGTTGTTTTGTTCGCTCGAGTTGTTCCTTCTCGTCCGTATTGTTTCTTTTATCCAAGTTGTTCCTGTTGTCCGGGAATCTTTCTTGTGTCTTTTCTTCTCGCAATAATCATCTTTTTCCACTGTTCTTTTGAACTCGTCATTTGTCCGGGGATTTTCTTTGCAAAAATCATGAAACATCCATCTTACTTTCAATCCATATGAGAATGCTTCTATTACTTCTCTCTCGGTAATGTCATGAACTTGAGCTCTTAGCTCCCAAATCTTCTCAGTAGAAATCCCCGAGACTTTCTCCCGGGTTTTGTTTTAAACCTTTCAACTCGCTTGTGTTATTGGGTGTATGAGTATTCTGCGAAATTTTTGCAAAAAGCCTTTTGAAGGTCGCTCCATGTCTTGATAGATCCAGATTTAGCTTGTCGAACCATTGAAGTGGTAATGTTTCTAATGCCATTGGAAAAATAATGCTTTGATGTCATCATCCCCTCCAGCTAGCTCAATTGATTGGGAATAAATTTAGAGCCATTGCATTGGTTCTGCTTTTTGCCATCGTATTTTGAGTGATTGGATGGTTTGAATTTGTGAGGTAATTTTATCGTCGGTAGTCTTCTGCCGCGAAATGGAAATCTGTCGGGTACTTTTGCCGGGCTGTAGTCGAGTCCGCTTGACCGTCGTATTTTGAAGTCATTCGAGGGTCTCGAGTGGTGTTGGTAGTCTTTCTCTGTTTTCCCCCGTTTTTTCTGTCCAATCGTGATGTAGCTGAGTTCTTCTGCCATGATTTGGGGTTGATAATCTCTCGAATGCGGAAACCCTCTAAGTTCTCCGACTTGTCTGTTCGGATGGTATATGACGGGGAGGTACTCGATCGTCCCGTATTCTTTGGCGCAAGATATCTCCGAGTAAGCTTCTAAGTCTGGCTTGTTCTTCACTTGGCCTTTGTATGGCATTTATTTCATTGATCAATTCTTGTATTTTTTCTACTGGATCGAGTCTGGTTCTCGCTGTGGCACGTCTTTCCTCAACATCTTTTTCAGTTCTTCTTTGATTGTACTCGGCTAGCTCTTCTTCATACTTGCGTCATGCTTCTCTTCGTTCTTGAACTCAATTTCTCCTCCCTCCTTTTTTCTTGTTTCTTCTTTCTCTGGCTGCCTTCTGGCTGTCAGTTTCTCCCTCTCTTGTGACAAAATTTGCTGGAATATCGCCTTCGATTCTTCAAGATCCGCGGGTCGGGTTGGACTGGTGGTACTAGGGGTTGCCTCATCATGAACACCTCTTTATGTGTATTGGTTGGATAGCTGGGTTCTTCTTCTCTCAATGGTTTACCATATTGAAAAGTAAGGAAGGTGGAGTACTTATCTTGTTTGAAGATGTTCCATTGGTCGTGGTAGTAAGGTTCCATTGCCTTCCCGAGTGATATTCTCGATATATTCGTGCCGAGTTGTTGAAACCGAAGTGAAAAGAACTCGGCTTGTCTTGTAGATTTGAGCTTTCGGCTTCCTCCGTGAGCTTGAGTTACGAAAAAATTTCTTGTATCTTCGGCTCGGGTTCTCGAAGTAGTCGACCATGGAGAATTCCTTGTTCGTCGCCCCTGCACCCAGCTTCCGAAAAACGAAGGTTGATCCCATCGGGAAAATCATCCCGTAGGTCCGTCGAGCCTTTGACGCCGATTTCGCCGAAAGCCCCTACCCGGCGCCCCCGTCGGTGTTTGACCACCGATAGCCTGCCATGGGATTCCCGTAGTAGTTGATTCGGATCTCGGCGAATCGACTAGAACTTCGGGCGGTTTTCACGCAAGAGACACACGGTTTATCCCGGTTCGAGCCCTCGTCGCCGAGTAAAAGCTCTACTCCAGTCGGCCTTGGCCTTTTTGCGTTGGATTGATGTCCGATCGTGTATTGTTAGCTCATTTACAAAAGAGGGTGCTCGGCTCCTTTTTATAAGAGGAAAAGAGCTAGAGCTATGGTTTCTAATTCTAGCCGGATTCATAGGAAGTGTTCTGCTCGATTACGTAGGTTACTTTCTATTCGCCTAACTAGGATGATCCGTATTCTACTCGGATCCGTCCTTCTTGCTCTTGTCCCGACGGGAGCCGTGCTAGTGAGTAGCCGTCTACGTCCCGTATTGATAGACCCCTGCACCAGCAAGTGCTACCGTAGGGATCGTGGCGCCATCGGACATCAGGGCACCAAAGCACGGGGACGCGCAGGAGCCCGAGTCCATCTACACCGAACTACGACGTCAGCTTGGCAGCTTCCTGGGCCCACTGCCGTCCCAGAAAGTCCTCTGCGACCTGTTTGCCACAATGGTGAATGTCGCCTCTGTTGGTAATATGCCCTAGAGGTAATCATAGAGATGATTGTATTACATTGTATCCATAACATATTATGAGTATATTGAATATCCATTGAAAGGCAACTTGTATCGATTGGCAATTATGTGAATTGTTTGTGAAACTCTTTTACTTGTATGGTTATTCTAAAGTTGTTCCTGATCAATGTATGTGAGACATACAAGTATATTAGATCAGCACAATATTAGTTGATGACCATGTTTCACAGGTCATGGACATAGAGATGTCAAACTAATATTGTGGGCACATGTATGACATGGGGCTGGATAGATCCAACGTGAGATGTTATAGTCTCTATTCACATCATGTACGTTATGTCCTTAGACCTGAGATTATCGTATGCATTCGAGATGTGAAACGACCTACTTAGAGACTATCAAACGCTACTCCGTAACTGGGTAGTTATAAAGGTAGTCTTCGGGTTTGTCAGGAAACATGCTGCGAGGCATAGTCAATCAAGATGGAATTTGCCCCTCTTGATTAAGAGAGATACTGTTGGACCACTCGAGTGATTGGATCAAGAAATGCATGGCCGTGCTTAGGTTAAGTGTTAACCTACGAGTTGGACCAAGTATCGTGAGGCAAAGGAATAACATGTATGTGGTCGTGGTGGTTCGTCTGATATGATCATTTGCGTGCATATAGGGAGTTATCACGCCTTGCTAGAGGCCGCTTGTCAACTATTGGGCGAGTAGGAGTACTCGGCCCATGTCTATGTGTGCGTGAACCCATAGGGTCGCACGCTTAAGGGGTTTGGAAGCCTAATTCGGGTTGGACCCGAATTAGACAAGGCTTAGGGTTACTAATGGGCCTCCAACTCGGAAGTACATTAGGGATGCCTATATAAGTAGAGGGAGGGGCGCGGCCGGGGGATAATCCACGTCTTTGGACCGCCGCCGCCCCTCCACGCTCAGCGCCTTAAGCTCCTCGCGGATCTAGCGGTCCGGAGGCGCATCGCTTCTTCCCCTGCGTGTGGGACACCTCGGAGGTGCTGCATCTGAGCACGAGGACGAACCGCAAGTGGTGGGAGGACTTGCCGGGACGACCACGTAATCGCACGGCACTTTCTACGACGCTGCATACATCTACATCGAGACGGCTCCGCCTTTTGCACTTGCGCGTCTAGTGGTAATCCCTTGATCTATAACGGCGGCGGTTTTCTCGGTTTATGAGGTCGAAAAGTTTTATTTTCCGGCTAGCGTAGCAACCTCGTAACCCAACAAAGGGTATCGAGCCGTAGTCGCCGTTATAGATTTGGATGCGCATATGGAGATATGCATGGTTTTAGATCGCCTCGGATTAGGGTTCGTGATCCCGCTTGTTGGTCGTGTAACGATCTACTCCTACCGGTCGGTTTTCCGTCATCGGAGTTAAGTTATACATGTAAACCCAGTCAAGGAGTGGTGGAGATCAATTGGATTGGTCGAATCGAACTCTGGTTAGGTGCCGGGCGCATATGATGCGCCGGCGGTAATAGATTGGATCTCAGCACGGCAAATAATACGTGTCGAAGTTGCTGTTTGGTAAAACAAATTGTAACTTGGCGAAGACGGATTACGCCCGAGACCCATAATATATCGATTCGTATCTACACGAAATTTTGGATCAAGCCAACCCCGCTTACGCCAGGTTGGCGACGGTTAGATTGGTCAAAAATGGCTTGGAAAAGGGAGTAATCTGCGATACGAATTTAGATGTCGAATCAGATAACTCTATTTTGCAGGTTTTATGTGACTGGTATGGCCTATTATGTATAAGATGCATGTGTGTAATTAATCCATGGCTTGCGTGCCATGAGAATGACAATATGGCAGGAGCCAAGTATATATTGTCCATTGATGTAATGGCTCAACGTGCCAACTGTGATGATCATACACGACTATGTAATTCTATTTCGCTGCGTTAGTTAGTCTTAATGATTCATCACTCAAGGATGGCATACTCGGACCATGGAGATGGAGATCACCATGACGCATACGAGTTAATGGAGATGGAGATCACCATGACGCATTGCAGTTAATGGAGATGGAGATCCCCATGGACTAATGGCCATACCAAGTCACATCCGTGTTGATGCTATTCTTACTATGTTCTACTTCACATTTGTCGATGTTACGCCTACATACGTTAGCAAAGTAGAACGATCTCTCAGCAATGTCTAAGTTAAAATGCTTCCCCAAACCTTGCAACCTCATAACCCAACAGCCTCCCAACTCGGGAGGGACCACCGCTGCCTTTGTCATACCCGCACACGCGGGGGCTTCATCAATATGGCCCTATGGGATGACCAACACGGCGCCGCGCGGCCAGCCCATCTCGTAGCGGGAGATGCAAGCGCTTCTTCTCGACACCGTTCCGCCCCCCGCGAGCGGTGAATTCGTGGGGGGGTGATGGATTACGTCCCCACGGTCCGTCCCACGATCGATCGCCGACGATCCGCACCTCTCGGACACCTACTCAAGCTCTGGAAGCCACCACCCATCCCAAGAGTGCTTCATGGCCAATCTCCTCGAGCACCGGGGCGGAGCCGGAGTCAAGCGACGCCGCTTCCCCCGAACGCCTCCCGGGGGCCACTCGACCCCTAGGAGGCGCCACCCCCACGCGGAACAGATGTTGGCCCGGCAGAAGGAACTTCGAAGGGGACCAACTTCGCGCTCGACAAAGAGCGTCGGGCCCTCGAGCAATTGAGGCGCTCAAGCAAGAGCAGGCCGCGATCCACGCCGCAATCCACCGCCGCGGAGATGGGGCGAGCTTCACAGCGAGGCGCGAGGTCAACCGGCGGATTCGGGGAAGACAACGACGGGATCCCGATGTTCCCGCGGGCAAGCCAAAATCTAGCGGCAGCCCGCCGCACGCACCGAAGCCTACCAAAGCCCGCGACACCGGCCAGAGCAAAAGCTCGCCAAGAAATCCGCACATTGCTCGAAAAGGGCCGCGTTAAAGAAGCTGAAAGTTTGGCCTCACGCCTGGGCGTGCGCTTGACGCCAAAGAAGCGTGCGCCATCCGTAAGGCGTGAAAGGGACGCCTCGGTATACCAACTACCGAAGACCAGCGCCACTCGCACGGAAGCGCGCCGAGCACGAGGGGACGCCAGGGACGCCCCTCAATGCGCCAAAACGAGCGCCATTTACGACGACAAAGCGGAAGGCCGCCGGAGTATCACTCTTGAGGGGCGACACCACGACAGCGGCGAGACAGAAGCCGAGCCCCGTGAGGCGGGTCCCAAGGTTTTTGGCTCACGATATTGCAAAAAGTGCCGCGGTACCACGGCACTATCGGGCGCCGACCACCGTCCCACGCTACACGGGGGAAACAAACCCCGACGCCCGGCTCAAGACTACCGGGCCGGCGTGTCGCCGGAGGCACCAATGACGACGACTTCATCATCCGCAACCTCCCGCTGTACTTTAGGGAGAATCGGCCCGCACGTGGCTCGAGCACCTCCCGAGAGGCAGGATCCGGGATTGGGAGGACCTCAAGGAAGTCTTCGTGGGTCACTTTCAGGGCACGTATGCCCGACCCGAAAACTCTTGGGACCTCAAGAACTGCAAGCAGAAGCCCGGCGAGACCCTCCGCGAGTACATCCGGCGCTTCTCCAAGCAAAGGCACCGACCTTCCCCTCAAGTGGCGGAAGCCGACGTCATCGGGCGCTTTCCTCTCCGGGACAACCAATGAGACCCCGGTCCATGAGTCGGGGCACAAGAAGCCGCCACGACTGGGGAATTACTCGACATCGCCACCAACCACGCCGGGAGAGGAGGCGGTCCGGGCTATCTTCAACCCAAGGCGAAAGGAAAGGGCAAAGACGAAGACGTCGGTGAAGGCGCCTCCGATAGGCGCAACAAGAAGAAGAACAAGCGTAAACGCTGGGATAATCTCGTAGCGGCCGCCGAGCGCAAGAACACGGGGAAGTTCAAAAAGCCCGCAGAAGGAGCGAACGGCAACCACTTCGAGAGGCTACTAGAAGAACCTTGCACCAATCATGCCCACCCGGCGAAGCACGCCCTGAAGGACTGTGACCTCATGCGACGTTTCATGTCGGGGGAGTACAAGAAAGCGGCACCTCCGAGGAAGAAGCCCGAGCCCAACGGGGAGCGCGAGGACGCTCCCGATGACGAGTTCCCCGAGCCGGATGTATGCCTCATGATCTTTAGCGGGCCAGACGCCTACGGGTCCAGGCGCCAGATGAAGCTCACCAAGAGGGAAGTATACTCCCTCGAGCCTGCGCTCCCCAGTTTCCAACGATGGTCCGACACGGCGACCACCTTCGATCAGTCGGACCATCCAACGCGCATCCCGTAGCCGGGGAGATTCCCGCTCGTCTTCGACCCGATCGTTGGGACCACCCGGCTCACCAAGGTCCTAATGGACGGCGGGAGCGGGCTCAACATCCTCTACGCCAACACCTTTAAGGCCATGGGCCTCCAGAGGACATCCCTGCAGGTGGCGGGCGTTCCGTTCCATGGTGTCGTGCCAGGGAAATAGGCGATGCCTCTCGGCAGAATCGACCTTCCTGCCACTTTCGGAGATCCCACGAATTTTCGAAAGGAGATCCTCACCTTTGAGGTCGTGGGGTTCTCGGGCTCCTACCACGCCATCCTGGGACGGCCATGCTACGCGAAGTTCATGGCCATCCCCAATTACACCTATCTGAAGCTCAAGATGCCAGGCCCGAGGGGCGTCATCACGGTGGGGACGCCGTTCCCACACGCCTACGAGTGCGACATCAAATGTTGCGAGGCTGCGGCAGCCGCGATTTCTTCCAAGGAGATCATGGTCTCGCTAGACGACTTCGCCAAAGACCTCCCCGAATCGAAGAGGAAGACGTCCGGGTACTTCGAGCCGGTAGAGGACACGAAGAAGGTTCTCATCGACCCGGAGAACTCGGTAGAAAAGACGGTGACCATCAGCACCGCCCTCTTCCCCAAATAGGAAAGCGCGCTCGTCGACCTCCTCCGCTCGAAGAAGGACATCTTCGCGTGGAGGCCCTCGGACATGCCAGGCATACCGAGGGACGTCGCCGAGCATTCCCTATGGATCATGGCTGGCTCGAAGCCGGTGAAGCAGCGCCTGCGCCGCTTTGACGAGGAGAAGCGGAAGGCGATCGGAGAAGAAATCGCGAAGCTCCAAGATGCGGGATTCATCAAAGAAGTATTCTACCCCGAGTGGGTAGCTAATCCTGTACTTGTAAAAAAGAAAAATGGGTAATGGAGAATGTGCGTTGATTACACGAGCCTCAACAAGGCGTGTCTGAAGGATCCGTTTCCTTTACCACGCATAGACCAAATAGTTGACTCGACTTCGGGGTACGAAACCCTATGCTTTCTCGATGCGTACTCGGGATACCATCAGATCGCAATGAAGGAGTCGGACCAACTCGCCACGTCGTTCATCACCCCATTCGGCACCTATTGTTACGTGACAATGCCTTTCGGTTTAGAAAACGCGGGCGCAACATTCCAACGTTGCATGGTCAATTGCTTCGGCAAACTTATCGGAGAGGTCGTAGAAGCATATGTCGACGACATAGTGGTCAAGACCAAAAACACTAACAGCCTCGTGGCTGACCTAGAATTAGTCTTCGACAAATTGAAAAAGAAATGCGTAAAACTGAACCCGGAAAAATGCGTCTTTGGAGTCCCGAGAGGCATGCTCCTCGGCTTCATCGTATCGGCACGGGGGATCGAGGCAAACCCCGATAAAGTCGAAGCCATCCTGAAAATGGGTCCCATCAGGAACTGAAGGGTGTGCAACGAGTAACTGGATGCCTCGCCGCCCTTAGTCGTTTCATTTTAAGACTCGGGAGAAGAGCTTACCTCTCTACCGACTCCTCAAGAAGACCGAGAAGTTCGTTTGGACCAGCGAGGCCCAAGCGGCCCTTGACCAGCTCAAGGAGGTCCTAACAAAACCGCCAATCCTAATCGCCCCAAGGGAAAAAGAGGAACTACTGCTGTACGTCGCAGCAACCACGCAGGTCGTAAGCACCGCAATCGTCGTGGAACGTGAAGAAGATGGTCACGCCCTCATGATCCAACGACCTGTGTACTTCATCAGCGAGGTGCTGTCGGACACGAAAGTCCGATACCCGCAGATACAAAAGCTCCTCTACGCCGTCCTCATCACGAAGAGAAAGCTGCTCCACTACTTCCGCGCCCACAAGGTGATCGTGGTTTCAACCTACCCCCTCGGGGAAGTCATTCAAAGTCGTGACGCCACAGGACGAATAGCCAAGTGGGCTCTGGAGCTTATGGGTAAAGGAATCGAGTACGCCCCACGCTCCGCGATCAAGTCCCAAGTTCTCGCAGATTTCGTCGCAGAGTGGACCGAGATCCGACCCCTCCAAATTAAAGTAGAAGTGGAATATTGGACCATGTATTTCGACGGCTCACCGATGAAAAAAAAAAGGGGAGCCGGACTAGTATTTGTTTCGCCTCGGGCGTCGCATGCGATATGTAGTCCGGCTGCACTTCCCGCTTCAAACAACGTAGCGGAATACAAAGCACTCGTCAACGGGCTACGGATCGCATGCGAGTTAGGAATCCGGTGCACGGGCGTGCGAGGCAACTCTCGGCTCGTGGTCAACCAAAGTCATGAAACAATCCGACCGCCCACGACCCGAAAATGGCGGCATACCGTCGGGAAGTGCGGAAACTAGAAGACAAATTTGAAGACCTAGAGCTCAATCACATCCCAAGATTCGGTCCAACGAGGCGGGACACCACGGCCAAAATGGCCTCCAACAGGAGCCAATCCCGTTCGGGGTTTTTCGCCAACGACCTGTACAAACCCTCGGTCCGGTACGGCGAGTCGGGAGCGTCAGAGCCTACTAAGTCACGACAAAACCCGGAAGCCCTGCCCGAGAGCGGAACGAAAACCCTGGCACGGGACTCAGGGGCTCCGCCCGAGAGCGGGAAGCCGACCCCGGATCAGAACTCGGGGGCTCCGCCCGAGAACGGTGGCGCTGCGTCTGTCCCGGACCAGCTCCCCGACGCCCCCGAACCTGGGGACACGACGCATCCCAACCCGGACGTCATGGAGGTCGAAGAAACAGCTCCCGACACGTCCGATTGGCGCGTCCCTTACCTCGACTGCCTGATCCGGGAAATACTGCCCGGCGACGAGACACAGGCTCACCGCCTCGCACGACGGTCAAAGACCTTCGTCATAATCGAGGGGGAACTATACCGGAAGAGTCCGACAAGGATACTACAGCGCTGCATCCCGACTCAGGAAGGAAGGAAGCTCCTCTCGGACATCCACGGGGGGATATGTGGCCACCACGTGGCCCCCAGATCACTAGTCGGCAAGGCGTTCAGACAAGGTTTCTACTGGCCGACAGCCATGGCTGACGCCGATCACATTGTCCGCACCTGCAAGGGATGCCAGTTCTACGCACGCAAAACGCACCTACCGGCCCAGGCACTCCAGAACATCCCCATCACGTGGCCCTTTGCGGTCTGGGGACTGGACATGGTAGGCCCGCTTACGACGGCATCCGGGGGCTACACGCACCTACTCATCACAGTCGACAAGTTCTCAAAATTGATAGAGGCCCGTCCGATCATCAAAATCATAGCGGAAGAATCGGTGAAGTTCTTCACCGACATCATTTATCGATTTGGAGTCCCAAACTCCATCATCACCGACAACGGCACCAACTTCACCAGCAAGAAATTCCTTCGGTTCTGTGACGACAACAACATACGCGTGGACTGGGCCTCCGTGGCGCACCCCCGAACGAACGGGCAGGTCGAGCGCGCTAACGGTATGATACTGCAAGGACTCAAACCTCGCATATTCAACCGTCTCAACAAGTACGGAGGCAGGTGGCTCGCAGAGCTCCCAGCTGTGCTCTGGAGCTTAAGGACATCTACAAGCCACGCAACCGGGTTCACACCTTTCTTCATGCTCTACGGCGCCGAAGCAATACTACCCCCCCTTCCGACATAGAGTGCAGGCGCCAAGAGTGAAGGCCTATGATAAACAAGGCAATCGGATCTCCCCGGGAGGGGCCCGGATCAAGTCGGCGAGGCACGGGGCGTGGCCCTCTTGCACTCGGTGAAGTACCAACAGGGCTCTTCGACGCTACCACGGACGACGCGTCCGAGAGCGGTCCTTCAACGTGGGGGGACCTCGTCCTCCGACTGGTACAAACGACCAAGGATCGATGAAAACTCTCGGCACCATGGGAAGGACCCTACGTCATCGCAGAGGTCCTCCGTGCGGGCACGTACAAGCTCGCAACTCCTGACGGGAAGGTCTACAACAACGCCTGGAACATAGAACAATTACGGCGTTTCTACCCCTAGTTTGTACCAGGAAAATGTATCAACAAATGATCAATGAAAAGTGGCATCCCGCCATTTGGCACTCCCTTTAACGACCCAAGAGTCGCGTTCAGAGTAAGGCCTCCCCTTTTTCTCTCAGCGCACAAAGGACGGACCATCACTCGGGGGGCTAGCGGCGAAAGGAGGATACGACCGACAAATGCGGCAAAATAAAAATTTAGCAAACCAGATGAAAATGACTAAAGTGCGAATTATTACAAGACAGTTTTGTCCCAACCAACACGCCAAGGCGTTCAAGCATGAGGACCCTCGTCCTCCTCACCCTGCGGGAAAAACTCTTGTAACACCCCCCCTGTTAACCTAAACCCGCTATGTCATCATCATCATTGCATGAGCATTCATGATTAGAGAACCCTAATGTGAACGATTAAAATGAATTTATTAAATTCTAGGGTTTGTTTGCGCTCTTTTATATCACATGTGTATGTGTATGCCATTTAAGGCAAACCTAGGTGCCTAATTAAGATTTTAAAAGTGATCAACTAAAAGCAACCTTGGTGTGTACAAGTGTTTGACTAACCCTGACTTACACCATAACCAAGTTTTACAAGTCAAATGATGCAGCAGCAAGAATCAAAATTGAATTCGGAATCCGAATCCCAAAACCCTAACCCTAGTGGTTAAGTGTTGGATTTGAATTTCAAGTTCACTTTTGAGGAGCTAACCATAATTAATTTTATAAATAAAAGTTGCTAACCAATGGCACTATTTCAAAGTATGAACTTTGTACTTTGAAAGTGTACTATTGGTTGGGTTTAAAAGTGCCACATCATCATTAATTAATTGCCCAAAAATCCAATTTGAAAATCTTTCCAAAAAGGTGTGAATTTCAAAGTGTTTTTGTCCCCTTCACAATTTCATCTCAAAATATTCAAAATTTGGGAAAACTCCAAAAATACAGTTTGTGCATCTCTTTGAGCTCTACAACTTTGATATATAAAGTTTTTCAAGTTTTTGAATAAAATTTGAAGTAATTTCAAAAGTTATTTGAATTGGAAATTGCCCTTTTGAGTTTTAAACTCTAATTCAAAAATTATTTAGTTTCATAAAAACTTCCTAAATGAAAGTTGTAGATCTTGAGAAATAGAACAACTTTTATTTTTGGAGATTTTCATCTTTTATTCAAAATTCAAAAGTAATTTTGAATTCCCAAAAGGTGGGGTTTTACCCTATTTTCAAATTTGAATTTCAAATTCAAAAACCATTTGGAATCTAACAAAACTTCATTAATGAAATTTGTAGAGCACAAAATTTTGGACAATCTGTATTTTGGGATATTTTTGTGAACAGTTCAATTTCCAAAAGTAATTTGCAAAATGAAAATAAAAGGTGGCACTTTGCTACGGTGAGACGGGGGGGCACCTCACCGGGCGCCCATGCCGGGCGGTCCGCCGCCCCGCCGTGGCCTTTCTCGCGCGTTCCGGGTTTTCCGCGCCACCAACCACCTTGCTGCCGCCGTCGCGAAGGTGCCCGGCCACCACGTCGACCGATTCTTGCCCTATAAAACCCCATGACGGCCGTCGATTTCCCCTTTCCCTTCCCACTGTCACCGCCGGCCGCCGTTGCTTGCCGCTGCAATTCGCCCACCACCAAATCTTTGTCCCGAAGCTCTCGCCTATGGCTCCGTTGCGTTGTTGCGCATCGTTTGAGCGTGTTGGGCGTGCTAGAATCGCCGGAGTAGCCTAAACCGAGCCGTCGTTCCCATCTCCGTTCACCAGCCGCCCAAGACGCCTCGTCGTCGCATCCCTCCGTCTCTGCTCCGTCTTCCTTCAAACCAACACGCGCACCGTGTTGTGGTGAGCACTGGAAGCTTTAGCCGCCTTCTTTGGTGTCGTGCTCGCGTAGTAGCCGCCGTTGTACCGTCAGCGCCGCAGAAAGGTGGCCGCCGAGCCGCCTTGCCCACCAAGTGTTTCGCTCCGGTGACGGAAAGGAGTCGTGTGATAGCTCTTTGGGTTCGTCGGAGTGTTAGGAAGGGCGTGGTGGAGTTCGTGTCGTCTCTAGCCGCCGTTTACGAGAACGGCGCGCCGCCGTCCCGGCTTCAGCCGAGAAAAGAAGGGAGGAGAAGAAGATGCCGACAAATGCCTGTGTAACAGAACCGACCAATTTATAAAAGCATAAGTGAAAAATCACTCGCTAAGCAATTGTCACACTTAAGCCGTTATAAACCCGGTAGTCCGGAAATCTCGAAGGATTTCAAACCAAACATCATCAACCAAGATCGTATAGGTTTAGCGTCACCATTCGCATGTTACAACATTTCACAAAATAGTTCAACAACATCAGAGTGCGGAAATAAAGTTATTACAAACCAGTTCTTCAAATCCAAGTAGCGGAAATAATATAGTTTTAAAAGCTCAACCCACACACACAAACTTAGGTTTAGTAATGCAGCGCCCGGCTTCGATAGCCAATCCACAAAAAGCAAGTGGGGAGAATATTAAGAACGACCATGCCCTTGGTACTTTAATCCACTGGATAAAAGCAGGTCTCACAATACCCGTGGTAGGTATGGCCATCTGCACAAACAACAAGCGGGAAAAACCCTGAGTACGAGAAGGTACTCAGCTAGACTTACCCGACTGACTCAAAATAAAAGACTCCAAGGGGTAATGACAGGCTTTATCAGGGGATAGCTTGACGCTTTTTGCGGAAAAACGGTAGTAACATTAAAAGTGATAGCTCTGCTTAACCATTCCTATTTATGCTAGGTGAGCACCTATACTATACCTCATTACAAAGATATTAGTCATGATTAAGCAAGCAAGTAGTAACCATAATCATAAACATTAGCTTAACCCATCATCATCATTGATCACATTCCATAATCATTACTACGATGGTGCGGCTCAAGTCAAGTGTTCACTTTGTCCAGAACGATGGCGATTCGAATCGATTACCTCTTGAGCTCGGGGGGTATTCCTCATACAAACCACACTCACGCGTGAAGTGAGCTACGATCACCGTGGCACGTATCCGGGGAAAAACAAGTGCGCGGACTCGCGCATAGAACCACCGTACCCGGGGGACCGCCCGATCGCCTTAGCCCGACCATCTTTGGACCTCGGACTTACTCTTGGCGCCCACGTGGTCCCCCATCCATCTCCAATACGGTGCGAACGGATCAAGAACCGGCCTGGATAGTGTTAGGCTTCGCGGTCGGAAGTGCTTATCGGGCCGGCTAAGTATGAGGCATGCGTTCAACATGACTTGGGGTACATCAACGTGCGGTCCTTAATCGACACGCACGGATTCACTATGGTCCAACAACCCCACAAGACTCCGTCCGGTCTCCAATTATCTCGACCATAACCATCAATCGGATGATATCAACATAAGCTTTCCATCAATCATAAGTAACCACCTATACTCGCGGATGGATGACAGAAATCACCCGACTTCTACCGTCTAAGCAAGCTAAGCATAATACTCGCCCTAGACTAGCGGGGGTATATTAAGGTGGGATAATCAATGGTAAAAGCAAGGATATAATGCATCAACGGTCTCACACAACTCCTATACTTAATGCAACAATCATAAAGCATAATTAGACTTGTTAGAAAGCATAGGTAAGGAAATGCTCCGGGGCTTGCCTCGAACGAAGTCACTAGCCCCGTGATTGGGACACTCCGGTAGATCCTCTGCCGACCTCCTCTCCTTCTTGTGGAACCTCCTGGCTGGGGCCTCCCGGTGATCCTGCTCGATCTCCCGGCCGGAGGTCCTCCCCGCGAACTTTGTATGATGCGATGCATATGCATAAGTACAGTGAATACATACACGTATGATGCTCATGAATGAAGATGATTAACAGATCATTTGACGAGTAAGTGCATATCTCCTCTCTACTAACAACTTAACTCATTTACTGAGTATGTGCATACCTCTTCTCTAAACACTTAGAGAAGTGCATAAAGAAAAGAGTGGTGTGTGTAGGCACACACACACATACACACATCACATGAATAAAGAGAAGTACTACTATTCATAGCCAACCATCACATTTCAGTTATGGTGCTGCATAACAGGACCAGCAAGCACAACCTGATTAAAAGTGCACAAGAAGTAATATAGAACTTCTTAAATCATTTAATTCCAATACTTATCATTTCATGTGAATAATTAGGCTTGAGCTGCGACCTCTGTCTAAACAGTTCAAAAAAATCTATAAAAATTACAGGAGTTACATCATGCTATAGCAAGACCATGATAAAATTTTCATCACATTTTATCCAGTACAACAGCCTACACAAAAAGATAAAGCAACAGGCCAGAAATGCACATTTAATAACTTTGTACTGTGAAAAGTGTCAAACAATAGATTTCATATTTTTATCTAGAACTTCTTAGCACAAGAGCAATCATCAAAAATTATCAAGGCATAATTCCTCATAATTTATTTACTAAAAATCATTTAAGAATCAGCCCTAAAATACAATTAAATCACATCTTCATATTTTTACATAGGGATTACATGACATACATTTTTCCTAGAAACTACATCACACACAGAGTCTAACAAAGCAAGAACCATATTTTTTCGAGCTATATTTTATTTACTATGCATTTACTCGGTTTTTAGCCCTTTTAAACAATTAAATAAAACTACACAGTAAAGTACCACAAAAATTACATCACATATTTTTCCTAGGTAGATCTATTTACCAGGAACCTAGCAAAATAAACCCCATCAGATTTGGATTCCATTTGCGTAAATAATAAATCAAAAAGCATTTAAATGCATTTTTACGGAAAACAAGTAAAGAAAAGGGGAAAAACCCCGGCGGTCCATAGACTTCGGTCCAGTGGACCAGAGTCACTGGCCCATGGGACCCCGTGGTCCACGGCCCCACCGCGGTCGGCCGAGCGGGGGAGCTTTACCGGCGGCGCGCTTAGCTTCGCCCGGCGGTGAGCTCCTCCTACGCGGCCGGTGGCACCGGCGTGCTCGAGGCGATAGGCGCACCCGGTGACGCGCTTGGCGTGTCTTCTGCGGTGCTTCCTAGCTACGGCGGCGGCGGCGACGGCAGCTTCAGCGGCTTCGGCGTGGAGGCGCGATGGCCGTCTCCGGCCGGTTGGCTCCGGTGAGGGGCGCACCGTGTGTGCGCTGTGCGGCGGAGCTATGCCTAGGGGTTTGGGTGCGGAATTAAGCTCTGGAAGCTCCCGGTCGCATGCATGGCGGCACAGCGGCGCGTGGGCGCTGGCGAAGCGCAGTGGCGGTGCTCAGAAGGCCCCAATTAGCCCTTATCGAGTTCAACGGAAGCCGATTCGAAGCTCAGCGACTCCGTGCCCGCTGGGTGGCGAACCTGCAGAAGCGGTGGAGGATGGCCGGCCGCGTAGCGCAGCTCCGGCAAGCTCGCTCCCGCCGGCCGCGAGGAAGATGGCCGGCATTGGCCCCTACCAATGCAATCGGCGGCGCTGATGGTGCCAAAGGGTGGAGCGGCGGCCCGGGAGGTTGCTGCGTGCCCGTCGGTAGGCACGCGGTGTGCGTTCGACGGCGACGGAACGGCGACGAGCACTGCGGGCGGCGCCGGTGCTGCTGCTGCGGCGTGTGCGAGGTGGGTGGAGAGGCAGAGATGAGAGAGCAGAGCGACGTAGGCGAAATGGAGCGGTGGCGCTTCCTACTTGGTGTAGTCGCCGTGGTGGGGTCCAGCGGCGGGCATCGCCCGCCACGCGGCACGGCGCGAGGCGGCGCGCGCGGCGCGTGGCGACCGACGCGCCGACGCCGGTCGGCCACGCCCAGCTTGGCCTTGGCGCGGACGCGGCCGTGGGCCGTGGGCGAATGCGGCCTGCCGGATTCGCGGTGGTGAATTTTCTTTTTTTTGAAATTTGAATCAAATCCAAACTGAACAAAAATGTATCATTTTGACCCATTTCAAACCATTTTCAGGAGAAGTGCCAAAAATAAAAGTTGTAGAACTTTTTGAAGTGAACAACTTTCATTTAAAGGCTCAACTCAAAATTCTCAATAAATTTTGAAATACAAATTCATTTTGAATTTAGGGCATAAAAAAGGATTTTTCTAATTAAATTTCTTTTGCTCCAAATTCCACCAAATCTTTTGCAATAAAAAAAAAAATTGATAAAACATTTTAGAATCTTTGGGCAAGTGGATCCAGTCTTGATCAAGTCATTTGCAAGACCATAATTAACTAAACAATTGATCAAGCAATTAATTAACCAAACAAATGCAACACATGAAATGACAATGCATTTGGGGTTAAATGCTTGATGATGCTTATGTCATGCTAATGAATTATTTAGGTTAATTAATCAAAGCCTAATGCAATGCTTAACACTGAGGTGTTACAACCCTACCCCTTTAAAGAAATCTCGTCCCCGAGATTTGGGTTTACTAACCGGGTTTTATGGAATTCGGGATAAACTTCTTTCGGGTAATCCTCGGTTTCCCATGATGCATCTCTATCATCATGGTAGCTCCACGACCTTGTAAATACGCACCAACCGATTCCGAGTGACTCTTTCCTTGCTATCAACAATTCTTATAGGCTCTTCTTTATAAACCAGATCAGCTGCTAACTTCAATTCTTGTTCATCGACTCTTTCTTCGGGCACACGCAAACACTTCTTTAATTGAGAGACGTAAAAGATCGGAAAGATAGAACTCATAGACTCGGGCAAGCGCAACTTGTAAGCAACTTCACCTCTTCTTTTCGAGAATCTTGTGCGGACCCACATATCTTGGTGCAAGCTTCCTCTTGGCTCCAAATCTTTGTGTACCCTTTATCGGTGAAACTCTGAGGTAGACATAGTCACCTACTTCAAACATCAAAGATCTTCTTCGATTGTCAGCATAACTCTTTTGTCGGGACTGTGCAGCTTTCATGTGCTCTTGGATAGTTCGAACCTTCTCTTCAGCTTCGGGAACAAGGTCAATACCGTAGTATCTTCTTTCTCCTGCTTCTACCCAATTCAAAGGAGTTCTACACTTTCTGCCATACAAAGCTTCAAACGGTGCCATCTTGATACTTTCTTGATAACTATTGTTGTAGGAGAATTCGGCCAAAGGTAGCCAAGATTCCCACGAACCCTTAGCAGATAACACACACGCCCTCAACATATCTTCAAGAACTTGATTAAGTCTTTCAGTTTGACCTGAAGTCTGAGGATGATAAGCGGTGCTATGCAACAACTTAGTTCCCATTCCTTCATGCAAACGGGTCCAGAAGTGAGTAGTGAACTGCGATCCTCTATCAGATACGATGGTCTTGGGCACCCCATGCAAACGAACAATCTCTTCAATGTAGAGGTCAGCATATTGAGGTGGTCTGTAGGTTGTCTTGACAGGTAAGAAGTGAGCTGACTTGGTTAATCGATCAACAATCACCCAGATTGAATCATTTCCCTTTTGTGTAGTGGGTAAACCTGTGATAAAATCCATACTGATATCATCCCACTTCCAAGCAGAAACTGGTAGAGGTTTCAGCAACCCTGCCGGCTTCATGTGAATGGCCTTGACACGACAACAAGTATCGCATCGAGCCACATACGCTGCTATCTCTTTCTTCATCTTGGTCCACCAATACCGAGGTCTCAGATCATGATACATCTTTTTACTTCCAGGGTGAATGGATAGCTTGGAAAGATGAGCCTGATCCATTATCTTATTCTTTAGTTCTCGATCCTTCGGCACGACAAGACGAGTGTCAAACCAAAGTACACCATCGTCATCCAGTCTGAAGTGTGGGATTGATTCCTTCTTCATCTTTTCTTTGAGGTGATAAATACCAGGATCTGTCTTTTGCCCTTCAATGATCTGTTGGTCGAGAGAACACCGAACTTGGATATCATGCAGGACTGCAGGATGCATCAGATTGAACTTCTCTTCAAACAACGGCTTCACGGTATGATGGTGCGACTTGCGACTCAAGGCGTCTGCAACTACGTTTGCTTTGCCAGGATGATAGTGCACTTGCAAATCATAGTCCTTGATCAACTCTAACCATCTTCGCTGCCTCATGTTGAGCTCGGGCTGGGTAAAAATGTACTTGAGACTTTTGTGATCGGTGTAGATATGACACACATTTCCCAGCAGATAATGCCTCCATATCTTCAAGGCAAGCACAACTGCAGCTAACTCTAAATCATGCGTGGGATAGTTGACTTCATGCTTCCTCAACTGACGTGAAGCATAAGCAATCACTCGGCCTTCTTGCATCGACACACAACCCAAACCGGTCTTGGATGCATCACAAGACACATCAAACGGCTTCTCGATGTCGGCCACGTGCCAAGACAGGGAGCTGTGGTTAGCAACTCTCGCAAGGTGCGGAAAGGCTGCCTCACAAGCCTCTGTTCGCAGACAAACTTGTGCTCTTTACAGAGCAAACTCGTTATTGGCTTGGCAATCTTAGAGAAATCGGAATGAAACGGCGATAATACCCCCCATTCCAAGAAAACTCGAACTTCATGCACGTACGCGTGGGCGGTTGCCAATCCATGACCTCTTGTACCTTGGGCGGGTTGACTGATATGCCATTTTCGAAATGATATGGCCAAGGAAAGCGACTTCCTTTAACCAAAACTTCGCATTTACTGAACTTGGCATACAACTTATGTTCTCTTAGTCCGGTAAGCGCGACTCTCGATCTTTGGGCGTGTTCTTCTTCATTTGCGAGTATATGAGAATGTCATCTAAGAATACAATCACGAACTTATCCAATTCAGGCATAAAGACTGAATTCATAAGATACATAAAGTATGCAGGAGCATTCGTCAAGCCAAAAGACATAACGAGGTACTCATACAACCCGCACCTAGTGACGAAAAGCGCCTTATGCACATCTTCCCACGAATCTTGATTTGATGATACCCCTCGATCTCAAGTCAATCTTGGAAAACACTTTAGCTTTAGACAACTGATCAAACAGAATATCAATTCTCGGCGTAGGGTACTTGTTCTTGATTGTTACGGCATTGAGCGGCCGATAATCAACACATAGCCTCAAGGAATGATCTTTCTTCTTCACAAACAAAGCTGGACAACCCCATTCAGAAGTACTTGGCCCGATGAAACCCAACTTCTTCAGCTCATACAACTGTTTCTTCAACTCGCTAGCTCATTGGGAGGCATACGATAAGGTCTCTTGCATATCGGAAGCTGTACCGGCACCGATCAATTGCAAACTCAATGTCTCCGTCGGGCGGTAGCCTGTAAATCTTCGGGAAAGACATCGAAAAACTCACAAACCACAGGAATCTCGAAAAAGAGCGAGGCTCGGATAGCATAGGTCAACTTGGTCATGTCTCAAGAACTCGAGGCAATAACACTTGGAAAGTGTCTTTACCCGAGGATCCGTGAGGGTAATGGTTCTATTCCCAATCAATCACAACTTGCTTATCTTTCATCCAATTCATCCCTAAGATCACATCCATAGTTAACCCGGTAGTACCACCAAATTAACTCTATATGCTTTATCTCCAATTTCAAAAGTTGCATGCTCAAGCATCCGATTAGATAGGACATCGCCAGACCGGCCGAACCGATGCGGTACCCATAATCTAATTGCTTAAGTTCTAACTCATGCGATCGTGCATATGCTTGACTCATAAAAGAATGCGATGATCCGTAATCAAATAAAACAACCTGCAGGATGATTGTTGACAATAAACGTACCCAAGCAGTGACTGGTTCTCCCTCGGGGATCTCATCCACAAAGTGGTGTGGTGTGCACGGGCAGATAGGTCGTCCCGCTTCTTCGGATAGGGGCAAGATTTGGCGAAGTGACCCATCCGATTGCGGTTGAAGCATGGGCCCCTCACGGCGGGAGCAGCTGCCGTGGAACCCCCGCCTTGGCTTGAGCTTGAGGTGCGGTGGGGCGATAACCCCTCCGGTTCTTCGGAGGTGGGGGAGCATTTCTCTTTGAGCGGGTGCACGGAACCTTGAGTTCCGAAAGGGAGGGCGGCGGTCTTGTGGACGGTTATTCATTGGAGGCCTGACCGAGAAGATCCTCCCTCAAAGTTTCTCTTGCGGTTCTTGGAAGCAGCATCCAAGTTGTTATTGTTCTCTTGAGTCAAGCAGTCACTGATAAACTCGTTGAAGGTAGCCCTTGAACTAATACCCATGGTCTTGGCCATCTTGGTATTGAGACCCCTCTTGAAGCTAGCTATCTTCTTCTCTTCCGGTGTCCACATATGATGGAGCATAGCGTGACGTTTGTTGAACTCATGGAGATACTCGTTCATGGTTTTATTGCCTTGTGTAAGCTTCATGAACTCGACACTTTCATAGCCATCAAACCCGGTGGAACATAGGTGCTTTGCGAAACATCCGAGTGAACTGTGCCCGGTGATGGGAGCATTCGGCGGAAAAGTGGTACATTGATGGGACCACCAGATTCCAGCCGGGCCTTGCAGCTGATGTGCCCCATACTCAACCTTCAATGATTCGGTCATACGGAGCAGGCGAAACTTGTCTTCCATTGTGTTGATCCACTCAAGAGCCTCAAGCGGTTCCTTAGCCTACAAGAACTTTGGCGGATCCGTATCCAGAAAGTCCTTGAAGGTACTGTACTGGTTGACGGGACGGTCACGGTGGCCTCCGTGGCTGGTGTTTGCTGCAATATCACGCAACGTGGCCTCCATGTTGCGCTGACTGCCGAGGAACTGTTGGAAAAGTTGCTCAGCGGTCAACGGTGGAGGAGGTGGTGGTGGTAGGTTACTCCCAGCGTTTCCGTCATTGCCTCCATTTCCTCCATTCCCACCGTTCCCACCGTTTCCACCATTGTTCCCGTTACCTCCGTTATCACCATTTTCATTGTCTCCGCCTTGGCTGGATCCATCCCCAACCAAGGAGCCACTCACAGTGCGGCGAGTCCCAACCATCTGCATATTTCAGCATCAAGTAATTATTAGGTGATGTTACAACATTGTAATCAATGTAATAATCATGCCAATGAATCATTGGAAGAAAATGAATTCATTCAACAACACACAGGCATAAAGATTCATTTCCACAATCCATAACATCACTAATTAGATTACTGAATAAAAGCATCATCCAGGGCGTACAACATCCAAAATTGCCAGCATACATACACTGGACTTTAGGCGTTCGGATAGCACCACAACACATGACGATCCAACACACATGAGTCACATCTCATAAGAGTTACAAGCCACAACAAAAGAGACAAGAGCGTAACTAGGACTAGTGATAAGACTACTAGCCTATTCGTGCTCGCTACCGACGTCGGACTCAGCAGCCAGAACAACGTCGTCGTCGGGTGCAGGCTCGGGTGCAGGGGGAAGGTCAGCGTCCTCCTCGCCTCCATCGGGGTTGATGACTCCGGGCTCCATCTCAGCCGCTCCAGGCGCATGGTGACCATGAACCTGGTTATATAGCACGTGGTAGTCCTCGTGCAACTGGTCAATGTAATCGCTCACGGTCAAAGAGCCGGTTACCCAGGTGATGGGCATCGTTCCGGACTTCATTCCTCTCTGTGACTAGCTGCGCCATCATCCTATCGGCGTTCCTCTCATACTGCTCATAGCGTGCGACACGTGCACGCAAGGTAGCGACCTCCCTGTTGGCCGCCCTCTCACGGGCCTCAGAATCATCTCTGGTAGCGGTGATAAGCAATCATCGGTGCCTCGGATCTCGACATGATCCGAGTGCCTCTTCTTCTTCTTCTCTTGCTTCTTCGACAAGGTCTTGTTCCAGATCATTGATCTTGTACATGCGGGATCGAGTAGCATCCAAGGTCTGCATCATAGCAAACATGGCACTCATCGCCGCATTGTCACTGTCCTCAATCTCATGGATCCCAAAGCCAGCGTGCCATCTTTGGAGATCGCTCCCCGAAAGTGTCGGCCAGGTCACCACGAGGGAACACTCCCGCCAAGGCTCCGTGCCGGGCTCGCCGAAAACGCTCCATGATGGTGCGCAGGGGGGAGAAGGCAACTCGCTAGCCCCCTCCTCCGGTGTGACACCGTGGCACGAATGCGCCACCCCTCCCACTCCGAGTCCTCGTGGAGTGGCGGGACGGTAACCTCCACGACAACCAGCTGGTCTCCATCGCTCGGCTCCTCAGTCACCAAGGAGTATACGGGTCGCTGCTCCTCCGTAAACCCCACATGGGCCAGCACATGCCAAAGAAGCGTGGGCATCCCAAACTCCTCCAGAAGTGAGACTCCCGGATAGTGGTGCGAGGTGCGAGCCGTCCCACGTGGCACACGCCCTCCAATGGACTTGCGAAGCCGCTCGCTTTGTCTTGAGCCATCTGTCGAGAAATTTATCCCGGGTGAGACAAGTTATTAATTATCCAATTTTAATTGACAGAGGTAATCAATTTATAAGGGAAGGTAAATGTAATGACATAAGATGAATAAACATGATGTATGCACGGATCTTACGTTCTCACAAACTTAGCAAAAATATTTCTAGCGGATATACGGTGGCATACAACGTTCTCTCATAGCGTATAACTAGTCGTTCTACACGAATCGCTGTTATGTACCTACAGAAAATCCACTTCAGCCCATCCCAACAGTATGAATAAATGCATTGCAGAATGTAAAGATTAAGTACTCACACGCACGTGTATTTCCAAATACACGCACATGTAGTACAACTACCCGGTCCTCGTCCAAAAGACGGCATCGTCTCAACAGACGGCACAACCCACAATTAAACACCTTGGTAAGTACATGGTTTTGACATGTAAGTACTTCCGGTATCACACTAGCACTCCCCTAGATTGCCGGTTGGACAACCATGCTCTCACAACTCCCACTTACCGAGGCGTAGAGGCATTTGAACCATACATTACCATCCAAGCGAATGGCACCCATACAATTACCTTGCTGCATAGGCAACAGTGAAAACAAAATATGATGCAAGCCCCCAAGTCAGTACTTAAATAGCCACCTAGAGTCCTTATTTGGGCATAAAGGATATGACCACTGGCACACTCTTAATTTGGAAACGGTTTTTCTCAAAGACTTATAGATCTATAAGTTGAAATTCAGTTTTGAAACCAAAATCCTTTGTTTTTAAATACACATGTGAACAGTAATCGCTAAACCTTGCTCTGATGCCACCTGTAATGTAACCGACCAATTTATAAAAGCATAAGTGAAAAATCGCCGCTTAAGCAAGCAATTGTCACACTTAAGCCGTTATAAACCCGGTAGTCCGAAATCTCGAAGGATTTTAAACCGAACATCATCAACCAAGATCGTATAGGTTTAGCGTCACCATTCGCATGTTACAACATTTCACAAAATAGTTCAACAACATCAGAGTGCGGAAATAAAGTTATTACAAACCAGTTCTTCAAATCCAAGTAGCGGAAACAATATAGTTTTAAAAGCTCAACCCACACACACAAACTTAGGTTTAGTACAGCGCCAGCTCGATAGCCAATCCACAAAAGCAAGTGGGGAGAATATTAAGAACGACCATGCCCTTGGTACTTTAATCCACTGGATAAAAGCAGGTCTCACAATACCCGTGGTAGATATGGCCATCTGCACAAACAACAAGCGGGAAAAACCCTGAGTACGAGAAGGTACTCAGCTAGACTTACCCGACTGACTCAAAATAAAAGACTCCAAGGGGTAATGACAGGCTTTATCAGGGGATAGCTTGACGCTTTTTACGGAAAAGCGGTAGTAACATTAAAAGTGATAGCTCAGCTTAACCATTCCTATTTATGCTAGGTGAGCACCTATACTATACCTCATTACAGTATATTAGTCATGATTAAGCAAGCAAGTAGTAACCATAATCATAAACATTAGCTTAACCCATCATCATCATTGATCACATTCCATAATCATTACTACGATGGTGCGGCTCAAGTCAAGTGTTCACCGTCCCAGAACGATGGCGATTCGAATCGATTACTACCGAGCTCGGGGGGTATTCCTCATACAAACCACACTCACGCGCGAAGTGAGCTACAGATCACCGTGGCACGTATCCAGGAAAAACAAGTACGCGGGCTCGCATAGAACCACCGTACCCGGGGATCACCCGACGCCTTAGCCAGCCATGCCGGACCTCGGACTTACTCTTCGGCCCCGTGGTCCCCCATCCATCTCCAATACGGTGCGAACGGATCAAGAACCGGCCTGGATAGTGTTAGGCTTCGCGGTCGGAAGTGCTTATCGGGCCAGCTAAGTATGAGGCATGCGTTCAACATGACTTGGGGTACATCAATGGTACGGTCCTTAATCGACACAGACGGATTCACTATGGTCCAACAACCCCACAAGACTCCGTCCGGTCTCCAATTATCTCGACCATAACCATCAATCAGATGATATCAACATAAGATTTCCATCAATCACAAGTAACCACCTATACTCGCGGATGACAGGAAATCACCCGACTTCTACCATCTAAGCAAGCTAAGCATAATACTCGCCCTAGACTAGCAGGGTATATTAAGGTGGGATAATCAATGGTAAAGCAAGGATATAATGCATCAACGGTCTCACACAACTCCTATACTTAATGCAACAATCATAAAGTATAATTAGACTGTTAGAAAGCATAGGTAAGGAAATGCTCCGGGGCTTGCCTCGAACGAAGTCACTAGCCCTGTGATTGGGACACTCCGGTAGATCCTCTGCTTCGACCTCCTCTCCTTCTTGTGGAACCTCCTGCTGGGGCTCCTCCTGGTGATCCTGCTCGATCTCCGAAAACTGGAGGTCCTCCTGCGAACCTGTATGATGCGATGCACATGCATAAATACAGTGAATACATACACGTATGATGCTCATGAATGAAGATGATTAACAGATCATTTGACAAAGTAAGTGCATATCTCCTCTCTACTAACAACTTAACTCATTTACTGAGTATGTGCATACCTCTTCTCTAAACACTTAGAGAAGTGCATAAAGAAGAGTGGTGTGTAGGCACACACACACATACACACATCACATGAATAAAGAGAAGTACTACTATTCATAGCCAACCATCACATTTCAGTTATGGTGCTGCATAACAGGACCAGCAAGCACAACCTGATTAAAAGTGCACAAGAAGTAATATAGAACTTCTTAAATCATTTAATTCCAATACTTATCATTTCATGTGAATAATTAGGCTTGAGCTGTGACCTCTATCTAAACAGTTCAAAAAAATCTATAAAAATTACAGGAGTTACATCATGCTATAGCAAGACCATGATAAAATTTTCATCACATTTTATCCAGTACAACAGCCTACACAAAAAAAGATAAAGCAACAGGCCAGAAATGCACATTTAATAACTTTGTACTGTGAAAAGTGTCAAACAATAGATTTCATATTTTTATCTAGAACTTCTTAGCACAAGAGCAGTCATCAAAAATTATCAAGGCATAATTCCTCATAATTTATTTACTAAAAATCATTTAAGAATCAGCCCTAAAATGCAATTAAATCACATCTTCCTATTTTTACACAGGGACTGCATGACATACATTTTTCCTAGAAACTACATCACACACAGAGTCTAACAAAGCAAGAACCATATTTTTCGGAGCTATATTTTATTTACTATGCATTTACTCAGTTTTCAGCCTTTTAAACAATTAAATAAAACTACACAGTAAAGTACCACAAAAATTACATCACATATTTTTCCTAAGTAGATCTACTTACCAGGAACCTAGCAAAACAAACCCCATCAGATTTGGATTCCATTTGCGCAAATAATAAATCAAAAAGCATTTAAATGCATTTTCTGGAAAACAAGTAAAGAAAAGGGGAAAAACCCCGGCCGGTCCATAGACTTCGGTCCAGTGGACCAGAGTCACTGGCCCATGGGGACCCCGTGGTCCCACGGCCCCACCGCCTCGGCCGGCCCGGCGGGGCTGCACCGCCGTGGCGCTTCTTTCGCCGGGCGGTGAGCCCCTCCGGCGCCAACCCGGGGCACCGGCATGCTCGAAGCGGCAGGCGCACCCGGTGACGCGCTTGGCGTGTGCTGCGGTGCTTCCTAGCTATGGCGGCGGCGTCGGTGGCGGCAGCTTCGCGGCTTCGGCGTGGAGGTGCGGTGGCCGTCTCCGGCGGCCGGTTGGCTCCGGTGAGGGGCGCGACGTGTGTGCGCGCGCGTCGGAGAGCTATGCCTAGGGTTTGGGTGGGAATTATTGGCAAACCTGCCAGCCCTGCATTGAGCGGCAATTGGCAGGCGCCTCGGGCGGCGAACGGCGGCGTTTTGGCGCGGGCGGAGCTAGGCTCCAAATTGGGCCCGACATCGAGTTCACCCAGCAAACCCCCAGCTCTAGTCGACCCCTGCCGCCAATGGAGAACCCGGAGGAGGGATGAGGATGGTCGGTGGCGCTGAGGCACCTCCGGCGAGCTCTGCGCCCGCCGGCAGTAGAGAAGATGGCCAAATTGGCAACTTACCAACGGCAATGGCTACCAAGCTGAGCTAAGGTGGGTGGAGCGACGCCGAGGCGGAACCCGTATGCGGCGGTGGTGAGGTGCAAGGGCGGGTGGTGCGACGGAACGACCAATCTGGGCGACGGGTGACGCGGGGGCGCGGGGCTCCACAGCTCAAGCGCGAAGGGAGAGCGAGGCTGAGAGCAACGAGCGAAGGAGCGAAGGCGAAATGGAGCGCTGGCGTTCCATTTCGGGTGTAGTCGCCGTGGTGGGGTCCACCGGCCGAGCATCGCCACCCCACGGCGGGCCAAGCGACGGCGCGCGGCGGCGGCGACGCCCCGACGGCCGGCCACGCCACGACGCCACGCCAGCGGGCGCGCGACGCGGGCCGTGGGCGAATGCGGCCTTGCCCGTTCGCGGTGGTGAATTTTCTTTTTTTTTGAAATTTGAATCAAATCCAAACTGAACAAAAATGTATCATTTTGACCCATTTCAAACCATTTTCGGGAGAAGTGCCAAAAATAAAAGTTGTAGAACTTTTTGAAATGAACAACTTTCATTTAAGGCTCAAGTTAAAATTCTCAATAAATTTTGAAATACAAATTCATTTTGAATTTAGGGCATAAAAAGGATTTTTCTAATTAAATTTCTTTTTGCTCCAAATTCCACCAAATCTTTTGCAATAAAAAAAATTTGATAAAACATTTTAGAATGCTTTGGGCAAGTGGATCCAGTCTTGATCAAGTCATTTGCAAGACAATAATTAACTAAACCATTGATCAAGCAATTAATTAACCAAACAAATGCAACACATGAAATGACAATGCATTTGGGGTTAAATGCTTGATGATGCTTATGTCATGCTAATGAATGATTTAGGTTAATTAATCAAAGCCTAATGCAATGCTTAACACCGAGGTGTTACACCAGAGCCGATCGGCGAGAGGGAGGGTGAGGAGCTGCTTGCTACGCGCAAGATCCGAAAGCAGCCGGGCCGCGTGTCCGAAGCGGGCCGTCTTTGGGGCTGCACAGTGAGCCCATGGGAGGGGGAGGAATGGTTTTCCTTTTTTCCAATTTAACTTTCCAAGTGCTGTTTTCACCTTTTTATTATAATTTTATTTGGGCAAATAAAAATACAACAAAAATATTTATGTGTTCCTTGTAATATTCTCTGTCTAGAAAAAATGCTAACTCTAGTTTTCCAATGAAATTTAATTATGCTTTAATTTGCTCTTTAAATTAACAAATGCAAATTCCATGATTTTTAATAATTAAAATATAAGTCCAAAAATTATGAAATTTGTTTTGTGTGCTAATTAGGTGATAATGATCTTAATTATGAAGTTTGATCATGTTTTGATTAAGTTTTGTATTATGATTAATTAATACCTTAATTAATCGATGTTTAATTAGTTAATTCTTTAATTAATTAGGGTTTAATTAATTTCCAATTAACAAGTTAATTAGTGGCTTTCAACGACTGTAAAAATGGTTAATAAATTAATAATCACCCTTAATCACTGTTAGTGTTGCTTGATTTTGGGATTGAGTGATGACCCTAGGTCATACCCTAATGACCTTCGGCATTTCATGTTGATTGTGTATCGTTAGTCCGTCGTCGTCGACGCTAGCTATACCTTCTTAGTGCAACTATACCGTGAAGGAAAGTTGTACTCAAGATAGGTTAACAATCGTTGCATCATTATCGCATGCTCTTTTATTTACTGCATTGTGATCATGCATTTCAATCGTGTAGTTGTGCCGTCTGAGGAGGGGGTTGATTCGACTCTGTTTTTCTGAAGAAGGTGTTCGTCGTGAGAAGGGTGGGACTAATCTCGGTGATTGGGTAATCGCTTCTAACTTCGTCAAGCCCCAAGGCAAGCCCCGGATGCATTCAAACCCGCCCTTGAACTTCGAAAGTTTTTGTGATTTCATGTGATGATATAATGCATTAGGTGTAGGAATTGTGTGATATCCTACTTTGATGCATTTACCGTACCTTGATACTTTACCTTGTATACCTGTTTTGATTTCGAAATACTTAGTATACGCTTAGCCTTGCCATTAGTGTAGGGTTTTGATAAACTGTTTTCAAAAGTGTGATAACAATACTCCCTGAAGGGAATTTACGAAAACCTGATGTTGCTTGTTGTCTATCCTTGTTCCGACGGGGTCAATGATATACAACAAGAACATGATGATGAGTAAATCGAGACGTCGGTGGAGTGACTTGCATCAGGAAGGGCTAGTGCCCTGGTGTAGTGTCGTCCACTTGTGTCGGTTAAGGACCGTCCGTTGTTTGGCGCTGAGATCATGAGGTTATTGGATAGTACTAGTCGCATGCTAATGGCGGTAAGCTCCCTTGTATGATCCATGCGAGAACGGACAACCGGGACGGAAGTGTCGTGTACCCATACTACGAGTATACCCGTCGACGGTTGTGACCGACGGCGTAGGGAAGGTGGTGTCTTGTACTCTCGTGGCTAGGACCCGTTCTAGTCTGGAGAAATGCAAACGTGAGTTGATGTATGTAAGATGTTTGGTCCTGCATACATTGTGTGGCTAGAAAGCCCCACTGGGTATATAAAAGCGATTCGAATCGTCGGTGCTCCACGATATGGGAGACTTGATCCGAGTCCCTAAGATCGTAGTAATAATGAAAGTGTGAGAATGAAAGGTTTTGAATTCGGCATGTGTTTGACAAGTGATTGTTAAAGTAAGGATTGGCTTAGTTTCTTTTTGCAAAAGGGTGTCTTTTGATCTTGCTAAAGCCTTACCTTGATTCCCATTAGCCACATTCCCGAGTCTTCTCCTCAATTTTTTTAGTCGGGTAAGTCTTGCGGAGTACTTTTTGTACTCGGGGTTTGCTCAACCCCTTTGCGGGTGAACCGCATGGACAAGAGTGCTACGGCCCTTGTTGCATGACGGTTATCGAAGAGGTGACTGATGAGGAATAATTTGAGTGGCCTCTGGGCAGGGTACTTTTGTTGCGTGGTTTGTAATAAAGCTATATAATGATACTTCCGCTGGTTTGTAATAATGACACTCTGGTTTGTATAAGTTTTACAAAAGGTTTGTAAAGTAAGTTATTGTAAGTCTTCCGCTACTCTGGTATTTGTGTATGAAAACTGTTGTAATACCGTGATGTCTCTGTAAGTATCGATCCTGGAGGAATCGTGGTTTATCGGGGATCCACCCGACAGAACATTCTAGGTTATGTGGTGCTCAAGTACGGCTGACAGAGGTCTTAAGGACAATGTCAGGTGCTTGTGGGCCATATAATTTAGAAGGTTCTGCCACAACTCTGCAAGGGCATCAGGGGCAAGCTTCTCCACCAGGGCCGCCGCCACAGGAAGCATCTCCCTCTCCACCACGTCCAGATATCCCTCGGTCTCTAGAACGGTGAAGCCCTCGCTCAGCAGTTCCCAGCCGAGAGTCTCGTAGTGGGAGCGGACGACGGAGAAGGTCTGGTGGACCCCGATGTCGAACCCCCTCCGTGCAGCGCCGCGGACTCGGTTCTCCACCCTCCCGAGGATATCGGTGGCACGGGCGGCCGAGAGAGCTCGTCTCCCTTGAGTCTCACCCACGCCCGAATCACCCGGCCACGGAGGCGACGGCTTTGAAAGGGCTCCGTGATCGAACCTCTCATCCGATAGCTCCTTTCGCACCCCCTCCGGGCTCACATTGCGCAGTCCCGATTCTTGGCGTCTCGGAGGGGACGGCTTTGTCGGCCAGCCCTGCAAATGGTCGCGTGGGTAAAAGAAGGAAAATGTCGAGGAGAAAGCAGAAAAACTTACCTTTTGCCTCCTGGTTGAGCCTAAGGGACTCGCCTCGGCCATTTTCTCACCCCCTCCTCGGCCTTGAATTTCTCCTCAAGGACCACGAAGTGGGCTCTCTCGAGATCTGGATCTTCAGGCTCCGCCGCTTGCACGGCGGAGGCGTCGCTTGCCGCGGACACGCTTCGGCCGAGTGTCCCGCGGATCCCGCTGGCCCGCCCAGCGCCGGCATCGGCCCGGCTTTCGCCTCTAACTCCTCACGACGTTGCACCTCCTGAAGATACCGGTCCCGGGCGCTTCCCTCCTCAAGCAAAGCCAGACGTTTGATGCTCTGCAAGCCATAACGCAAAGGCCCATATCAGAGTAACGGCGTGAGGACAAAACAACGAAAAGAAAAGCGGAGCGAACCTGAATGCCGGCCCCGACGTCATCGTCCAACAAGCGCGGGGCACGGCGAAGACACTCGGCGACCGAGTCCCGCCCGGCGGCGATCTTCTCCCACGCCCATCCAGCAGACTCGACGTCAGGACCGCAAGGGAACAACCCCTCCACCCCGGGCGGAGGAAGGAAGTGGCGGGGCTCCGATCTGGGACACAATGACATCCAGGGAAGGAACACCGAGGGCAGCATCACGAGCCTCGGGAGGACCACCCGACCAGAACCTGGTCGGCGGCCTGCTCCGTGCTCGCCTCACAAAAACTGCGGCGCGGTCGGCACTCACGCCCGGCGCTACCATCGCCCGATCACGCCCTCGCCGGCCCGGCCCGGCTTCCTCGCCTTTGGCGGCCGGCCGACCTCCTCCTCCTTGTCCGGCTCAACCGAGATGGCCCTCCGGGCTCCCCGGCCGCCAAACGGCTCGGTGGAGGGTAGAGGTGGCGACCCGGGGAGGAGTCGTGCCTAGGCGGCCCAGCGTCTTCTAGCTAGGAAGTCGCGCTCTGCGAGCGATGCCGGTGAAGCCGCCGATGGAGCCAACATCGGAGGAGACAACCCCGCCGCCAACCCGTAGCAAAACACAAATAACGTAAGTCCAACGGCGACCCAAGGGCGACAACACGACAAGGGCGCGGAAGAAACAACGATGAACTCACCCCCCGACGCGAACGCTGAGGTGTTTCCTCCGGGGATTGCCACAATGAGCCTGGCGCCCCTCGGGCGTGCTCCGGCAAGTCTTTGGAATGGGGGACGCGGTCCCGGCAGCCGCATCTGACGAAACGGGAGCCTTCCCCCGGGGATTCGGAGGGGCAGAAGGCTCAGGACCGAGCACTTCCGAGTCACGCGCCTCCTCGAACGAGCCTCCCTGAGAATCGACGCGCTCGGGGAATCCCGCCTGACCATGCCACGGATCTGGTCGATTCGGAGGGTCTTCTCCCGGCGCCAGAAACTCGAGGTCCGACGGGGCGTCTACCACGTAACCAAGCCATGCCCCGCCAAGGTCCTCGTCGTCATCATCATCCGTGTCCCCATCGGACTCGGTCGTAGAGACATGCTCCCCCCTCCTCCTCCTCGCATGGTCCTCGGTTCTCCTGGCCCTCCTCGCTCACCTTTCCCGCCTCCTGGCGGCCCTCTGCCGGTCAAGCTCACCGCGGGCGCGGTTAGCCGCGCGCGTCGCCGTGTCCTCCGGCAGGCGCCTCCACACGGAGGGACAGAAGGTGTTCTCGCCCCTCTGATCACCGACGGTTTCCGAACCCATACGATAAGATGCGAAGAACGGAAAGCGAACGACGGGAGACAAAGCGGGAACTTACCAGCTCGATGAACCCACTGTCCGGCCGCATTGGAGGATGGCCAGGGATGGGGTATCTGAAGGAGGTGTCAGAGGTCTTGATGTCGGTGACGTCCCGGATCCACGCCGCGATCTCCGAGTTCGCGAGCTCGCCGTCCGCCAGCACCGTCCCCGTAAGGTCGGCGTCGTGGACCATCTCCCACAGATGCAACCGGTGGAGCATGAGGGGCGCGACCCTCCTCTTGTGGAACGCGCCAATCACGCCCTCGCCGGTGACCCCTTTCGAGATCAGGCGCTGCAGGCCCCGGATGTACACGTCGAGGTCGCCCACCTGCGTCTCGGGCACCCCCCACTTCCAACTCGCCGGCTCCTCGGTGATGTACCGCCCGGTGTGCACCGGGAGCGGGGCGTTGGGGTCGTTCTTGACGTAGATCCACTCCCGATGCCACCCCTTGTTGGAGGAGGCCTTGCCGAACTTCAAATAAGAGGAGGGGAGGGAACTCCAGAGCCAAACGCTTCTGACGGCCCATTGGAACATGGAAGCTCCTCGCCGGACGCCCCCCCTCTCCGACATCGTCTTCGTGAACAACATCGGGCGGAAGAAACGCCGCCACAGGTCGAAGTGCGGCTCCACCCCGAAGAAGCCCTCACACAGCGCGACGAAAACCGCGATGTGAAGGACCCCCGTGGGAGCCAGATGCTGAAGCTTGATCTCATAGTTCCCCAGCAGGGTCCGGAGGAACTTGCCAGCCGGCGTGGCAAATCCCCGCTCGTAAAAGGGGAGGAACGCCACCACGAAGCCCTTCGGCGGGTTCGGTTCGATCCCCCCCGGGGATGATCCAATCCGAGCCCTCCTCCCCCACGGGGAAAAGGCCCTTCCTCATCAGCCCCTTCACGCGCGACGCGCGCACATCCGACCCAGACCAGGGCTCGTTGCCGTCGGCCCATAACGATCCCCACGGAGATAGATAGCGGGGCGACGGACGAAAAGAGGGGCGGGGCGGAGGCGGCGGATGGAAAGGGCGCAAGGGCGGCAACAGCCCGCGCGCACGAGAGCGATGGGGGTTTTCTCCGCAAAGATTACGAGGCGGAAAGCGGAAGGGACTCTTCGGCGGTTTTTGAAAGAGGAGAGAGAAAAAGGCGGCGTCAAAAGGTAAGAGGCGCGGAAACTGGAAGCCCTACCCTGCATTAAGTATGACCGCACGACCCACGTCACCTCTGGCGCCGTGAAAATCGGAGAGCACGTCTCCCGCGCCAGAACGGCCTAGAAAGCCGCGCCTGGCAGCCGATGCGACGTCCTCGGCAAAGACGATCCACGCGACTGAGACATGGGCCAAGCCCACAAGGCCCTAGAGTTCGAAGATCGGCCCATTATGGGGTTCCTTGATCGCTCGGGGGCCGCAACCGAGTAAGGGATGAGAAAAGTCGGGCCACGGCGGGCCTTCACCCGAAGGCGCCCAAGCGCCAAGGGCTTCTTTGACCATGCGGCGTATCTCGAAAAAGGTTCTTGACATCTCAACGGAGAGGGCGGCGAGCCCTCGAGACCCGGCCCAACGGTCCCGAGAGTCATTCGAACCTAGCTCTCGAGTTTTGAAGTTTACCGCCAGCCCCGTCCCGACCGAGCCTCCCGCCGAGGCGGCTCGGAACTTCAAGCGCGTACCCGTTTCGTAGCTCACCGAGCACCATGAACTCTACCAACGCGGGAAGCATGGCATGGCTCGCCCCTCCAACGCGAGGAACAAACAGGCAATAACAGATTAAGAGCAAATGAAAAGTCCGCACACGAAAAGCACGATTTCATTTGTCGTCCACCTCCCGAGGTACCGAGGTTACAAAGGTCGGTCAACAAAGACCGGGGCTCGATGGCGGACAACCACACAAAAAATCAAAAGATGGTGCACCGGACTAACGCTTCTACGGTGCACCCGCGCCAACGCGCCACCGGGGGTAGATCCCGCGCCGCCCACCACGACGGGAGGGAGAGGTCGCCTTAGCGCGGCTTCGCAGAGCACACGCTACTGCGCGGGGACCTCGGCAAGGACGGCCTCCACGGCGTCGCCGAACTGCCGGAGAGCTCGTCATAATCCGCCGTGCTCGCCTCGGACGGGGGAACCACGAGCAGGGCGGAGATCGCGCCGGAGCGGGGGGCGGGCCGCCAGGCGGGGCACAGCGGCGCCACGGTGGACGGCGCGCTCAACGGACACCGGATGCACCCGGGCGTCGGCAAAGCGCTCCACGCGGAATCACCCCACGCCCGCATAAACTCCGTCACGGTGTCGACAAATGGACGGAGGACCTGGGAGCTCCGCCTCCAGCTCGGCCACCAGCGCGTTGGCGCCTCCCGCCGGTCCCGAGCTCCATGGCCTCCCTCCAGTCGGCGCAGGCAGGGCCACGTTGGCCGCGTCCGTGCTCTTGCACAGCTCTGAACCCCAACCCGGCGGCACTCCCAGCAGGGAAACGTAGGGGTTGTGCCCGTACCCCTGAACGCGCCCGCGAAGGGCCTCTTTGGAGAACCGCATGGGGAGCAACCCCGCAAAACCATGAACAAAGGTGAAGCCGGGGTTAGAACCAGGAAATCAAGAGCAATGCAGGAGAATAGGGAGATCCAGGAAGCCACCCCAGGGCGCGGCGGCGGCGCTGAGAGTCACCCTCCCCCGGGAGGTCGTCGGCGGGACGCTTCCCACGATCCATCGGAGGCAGAAGGTGTGAAGGCGAGGAGTGTGCAGTGGCGACGAGTGGCAAGGAAAGGGACGCGGCTATAGGATCCCCAGGAGCGACTATTTATAGGCACAAGAGCCCCCAAGCTAGACCGCCCGCAACATGCGTGACGCTCCATGCATGACGCTGCGGCAATAAAAGAGCCGCGCTCCCCCTCGGCTTCCCAAGACTCTCACTCTCTCTTTCCCTCGGGGGGGGAGCGAGGGCGCATGTGGGCCCGCACAAGGCTCCATGCGCCACACACGCCGCCCCCGTGCAGCGAGTCGGCCAGCGGAATGATTACACCACCGAACGGGCGTACCACGTGGCGGACGACTGCGATGTGGAGAAGCCGCGACGAATAAAAAACACCGAGGCAGGTGCAATACGTTTCTCGGAACCCACGACGGCGGGGGACCCACCCCACGGGCCGCCAAGCGCAATTGGGCCGCGAAGGATAGCCACGTCGCTCCTTTGCACTACACCCGGCGCCGTGTCGTCAAATCATAAAAGGCCATCATGACCCTCAGCTCTGCGCATCCAACAGAGCCTCGAGACTCGCAACCGGGAAGGGACGTGAATACTGGCGGGACATACGACAGCCTATACGGGAGTACATACTCCCCCACAGGCTCGGGGCTACACCGGCCCAGTGCGCTCGCCGCACCCACCAGAATCTGGGACCGAGAAAGCCAGCCCACCCATCGGAAGAAGGAAGAGTCCAGTCTCAGAGAGAGCCGCGGGCCTCTCCCACGGAGACTTCGGGGGCTACTTGACGGGGGTTTGATAAAAAAAAAAAAGGCGCCAGGGCCACCCCCAAAGAAAAAACAAGGCCTCCGGCCCACGCACGGAAAAAGCCCAAACACGGAGTGGGCCAAGGATACCGCGGCCCCCCGCAAAACCCTCACCTCTCCTAAGGGTGTCTCTCGGAGTACCGAGAGGAATCGCGACTCGCTCGAGAGCATAGCGCACCCCGAGTGAAGGCCGATTCGCCCGAGGGCATTATGGCGTGCCCGATAGAGCAACGCCGCACCCGAGAGCGGAGTCATTGCCCGAGCAACGCCCGTTCGAGATAAGGATGAATCCAACGCCCCGAACGCCGCACGACCTGACACGATTCAGGATAACGCCTGGGCACGTAAGCACGCCACCACGCCATGATGAAGCGAGAACAAGTGACCCACGGTACGGGGGACCCCCACTCCCTCCGTTCTCCACGGGTGTCGGCCAAGACATCCATGATGCCGCGCCCGCGCTTGACCAGCGCAAGGCCGGCCGCCCATGCCTGTAGTACCGTCGGGGGGGGGGGGGAAAGTACCAACCAAAGAAGCAGGACCCGAGCAAAACAGGAGCCACGTGGAAACAACGGTACAGCCCCTCCCATGCCGGACCCGGGCACCGGTACGTTCGCCAGCCAAGACCGTATCTCCCAGAGGAAGCAGAACGGGAGCAAAAGGACGGAGTCCATCCCCCATTCTGCTGAACGAGAATCGGGACTTACTCAATGAGGAAAACCAGAATTTGTACGCCTGTGTCCTCCCTTGGACTATAAAAGGAGAGGCAGGGCACCCCATTTAAGACGGTAGAGAACAATCACCCCACAAGCATCTGCATTCAATCCACTCAGAGACCTGAGAGCCCGCCTCTCTCTCTCGCCCGTTTGTACACCCCTACTACAAACAAGAGCTCAAGTAACACGACTCCCGCTCACTAGACTAGGGCTATTCCCCGCCCGAACCAAAGTATAGTTCTTTGTGTCCACTTGAGCAAGGCCATCAAGCTAAGGCACGCAATCTAGATAAATTTACTTGTTAGTGTTTCTGAAACACCGACAATACTATTGATTTAAATTAAATATACTATCCATTAATCATGAGTTTATACTCATAAACAATACAATATAATAAAAGAAAAAGTCCAAATTACTACCTCCATGTATAGACTAAGTCGGCATGACCCCCTAAAGTAACAAAAGGCTTATTTAACCCCTTTGTTTTGCTAAACCGGTTCAGACATCACCTTTGACGCATATGCAAAACCAAGCCCGCTTACGTGGTCGGGTTTTCTTCACTACGATTGAAACCCGAGCTACTTATATAGTAAGTATATTTAGGTTCAGAATAGCCCCTCGTATACTACATACATGCACGTATGAATTATTCAATAATTTGATGGAAAAAGATCTGAACTAGAGGTAATGACAACTTTTAACATAAAAATTCTCACGAAGGTTCTGAGAACCACTTCAAAGATCTTTGAAATCCAAAAAGCTAAGCAAGTACCTAAGCAACATTTAATGTAAAAATGGATTAACATATTCTTGGCTAGGCAACAACTAACTAGGACTTCTTTTTCAAATGAATGGTCTTCGAGCTGCTCTAAGAAGACATATCAGGTCCAACGTGTTTTGTATTCCTTTAAGTTCTAGCAGCTTTTGTTCTCTTGTTGTTTTGCGAGCTGCCGCAATCCACGTAATGTTGTTCAGGTGTCAATTATAGTAAAAAAAACCATCCAAGTCAGCAAGTTTGGTTTTGGGTATAAGTAAAAGGTGAAGTCCGAACCAATTTAGCAAAAGGAAGGGGTTAAGTAAAGCTTTTGTTATTTTAGAGGGTCATACGGACCTAGTCCATACATGGAGGTAGTAATTTGAACTTTTTCCTATAATAAATAAATAAACAAGATATATGATTTAAAAAGATAGTGTCGTATCGGAAGATTTCTTCAAATCGAACTTGAAGGATGTATATAGATAGATAGGTATAGAAAAAGAAGCGTGCCTAGTAATCTGTCTCAGCAGACATTATCGTCTTGCTGAATAACTAATCCTTCATATCCTATGCATCATATCCACGAGTAACCAGTCCAACCTCACACAGTTGCTCAACAGTGCCGGTCCTAAAATTTAAAGGGCCCTCTGACGAACTTGTCGCGATGGCCCCTCTAGACTATATATAAAATCTTATAATATACATAAGTCCTAATTTTCTTGCAAAGCGAAATCAAATTCAATAATATATTTTAAATTTAACATGTCGATATTTGTCGAGGAATAATGTAGACAAAAAAATATATCTTAAGGAAGAATATAATTTCGTAATACCCATTGCTTCTCATAAAAATATATTTCTTCGGGCATTCCTTGATGCAAAATCATCAAGGACAGGATTAAGATTAAAAGTGTCCAAGATCTCTCGATGGTAAATTCGGATTATTAAAAAGTAAATAGGAAAAAAATACCTAGGGCCTGATCGGCGACTTGGCGAGAAGCGGAGAAAGGCCCCGCCTCGCTTCGCCTCCGTTGTTGTGTCATTCACCGTTCTCCGATCTCCGCCACAGGCCCTTCGATCGCCGTCTGTGCGCGGCGAGAGCAAGTCGTAACTCCGCAAATTGATGATGCGGGCGTGCGCGGGCGTCTGGCGCGGCTCCTTACCTTCTATCGTGGTGAAACCAAAAAGACACGCACAACGGCCGGCACTACTTGCTTGCTTCTTGTTGGGCCGGCACTACGCATAAGCGTAAAAAAGACACGCAAAATACAAAGACGTTGGTATATAAGGCCTTGGGGTTTGTATACATGGGCTTGGGCCCCTCTCCGGCTTGGGCCCTCGGTCGTCGCACACCCTGCCCTCCCCTAGGGCCGGCACTGTTGCTCAACGTTGCTGTTGCTGTTGCTGAACGCCTGTCGTTTGAGAACACGCCGCGCCGCGCAGTTTGCGAGCAAAGAAAACTGGCGAACTTGGCTGGGTCAAAGGCGCCACCAGAGGTTTTGGATCAAACAGTGCCGCCACGTTGCTCCGGTTCCCGTTCCGGATCGTGAGGCGGTGGCGGCGGCGGCACTGGAGAGACCCGAAGTCCCGAACCACCAACCAACGGTCCCCGCCGTCCCGTATGGATGGATGGATGTCACTGATCCAGTCGTCTCCGCGGCACGAAATAAACAAAAGTGCAGTGCAGGACTGCAGGTCCACTTTGCCGTGCCGATTTCCTCCTCTCCGAAGCCTTTCTCCCGCTGCCACGGTTGCGGTTGCGGTTGCGTCGCGGATTCGGTGGAGAAGTAAAACGAGTCCGAGTCCGTGTCCGTGTCCGTGTCCGTCCGTCCAAAGCCGCAACGCGACGGTGACCGACCGACCAGTCCTCGCCGGCTCGCCGTCCAGGTGACGCAACGCTGGTCCCCGGAAAACGACCCGCTCGCGTAGAAGAAACCCAAACAAACCCACCAGTGCTGCAGAAAACGGAAAGAACGAGACGGTTCTGCAACTGGACACCGCGTGCTGCCTACGAGTACTATACTCCCTCCGTTCCTTTTTAATCGTCGCTTGCGCTTTCTAAGAACAAATGCCGGCAATTTTAATAAATACTAAATATCATCGATTAGTATTATAATTAGTATCATCAGAAAAAACTTTAGATCTAGTTTTTTAATAAAATTGTTTAGAGACATAAATATTACACGTATTTTCTATAAATTAAGTCAAACTTATGACACGAAAACCCACGGCAACGATTAAAAAGGGACAGAGGGAGTACTTCCTACTACTGGACACTGCGTGCTGCCGACTGTACACTATCCGCCGTAGACATCGTCGCTTTCGTGTTTGTTCACCTTCAGAGATGTTCATCGTTCAGTGACGTACTGACGCGACTCATGTGTAACATCTATGCTGCCGCCGCGTATTCTCGGAACTCACTAGTTACTAGCCTTTCCAACGGGAAGAAAAGGAGCCGTGATTACATGCTCAATTAACAAATCATGCCGTTGTTCCTACGCCGGCCGAGGTCTGCAGCCTGCTGTACTGCCAGTCTGCTTGCTTTTACGGACCCTTTCTTCAGTCACCGGCGGGCTAATTACCGCCGACTCACCCCCAACGTTCACATCACCTCTGGTTCGGGCGGCTTAATCGCGGTCATTAGGCCCCACTAATGCGAATTACTTGCTCAAAGCGCCCAACTTTTTTTTTTTCTTTTTCGCGATATTTCTCGGCTTCCAGGTCGCGCATCCTCTGTCATTCCCTCACTATTAGGCCATCCGCTTCCGACCAAACGGCCTCTTTCCCCTCCTTCCCTCTCTTCTCCTCCTGCCTCTCTTCTTTATCAATAGAGCTCATAATCCTGTCACTATCACTAGTCCCGCCCCACTCCTTTCCTGTAAAGATTTCGTTCGTTCGTCTCTCCGATTTCTGATCTCGTTCTCCGTCCCCGATTCCACCTTGTGAAAAAAAATCTTGTTTTTGTTGCAATCTGTAGCACTAGCAGAGAGGAGTTTGTGCAGAGTTTCCTTTCCTTTATTTTTCGTTCTTTTTTTGATTGATCCGGAGGAGAAGCTGAGTCCGTTAGTGGTTGCTTGCCACTAACGAATCACGTTCGGTTGCGTTCTCCGCTCCGCTCCATTCTAATTTGGGGCGCCGGGGAAGGATTCGGGACGAAAAGCACTAGTTTTTGTGCTTCCTTGGATTCCACGGCAAAGCCCGGCTGCGGCGTCGGCGTCGTCTCCGTCGCATTCCGGCGGTTGCGGTTCCCAAGTTGCCTTACTGTGGGGATGGTGTCGCAGGCTCCCATGGCGGGGGCGGGCGCCAACCTCACCGCGGCGCTGTGCAAGAAGAGCAACCGCGTCGCGCGGGTGCTCGCGTACGCGCTGCTCGAGTGGATCCTCATCGCGCTGCTCCTCGCCAACGGCGTCTTCTCCTACCTCATCTCCCGGTTCGCCGCCTTCTTCGGCCTCGCGCCGCCGTGCGCGCTCTGCTCCCCGCCTCGGCGTCGACAGCCTCTTCGAGACCCGCACCCACTCCCACCCCCACCACCGAGGCGGGGGCGCCGAGCCCCTGCGCCGCGTGCTGTGCGACGGGCACGCTGCCGAGCTGTCGCGCCTAGGCTACTGCAGCGCGCACCGCCGGCTCGCGGACGCCGGGGACATGTGCGAGGACTGCGCCGCGGCGGCGGCGCCCCGGAAGGCGCTGCTGTCGTGGATGGGCCGGAGCGAGCTCGGCGAGCGGGACCTCGCCTGCGCCTGCTGCGGCGTCGCGCTCGAGAGCGGCTTCTACTCGCCGCCGTTCTTGCTCGCCACGTCGGCGCCGCGCGGCTCAGATTGTGGCCACAAGGAAGAGGAAGAGGCAGTGAGGCCAAATGGAGATGTGGTCTTTGTCTCCGAGGAAGGCCCTGTGATCGAGCTCTTTGACGAGAAGCCATCTGTGGAGGATGACTCAGTCGGCGTCTTGGCTAATGGTGCCGAGGCTGTTGCCAATGCTGAGCGGCTGGTGCCTCTTGAATCAATTGACTCGTTGGTGGTCGCCATGGGCACTGTGTCATCTCAATCCAGTGGCGAAGGAAAGGAAGCAGTTGATCATGGTGATGTAAGGCAGAACAACGCAGACATGAAGAACACTGTTAGTACCAATGAGGAGAAAATTGTCATGACATCTGATGATGACAAGGCTGACGGTGTGGTTGATCGGTTGATTGATGAACAGATTGCTGCCGTTGTCTTTGCGCCAGCTTGTACAGAAGCTACACTTGATCTTGATGATGGGATAAATGCAGGCAACACCGTGGAGGCCTTTGCTGATTATCAGTGTAAGTCATTCCTCCTTTGATAAATTACCTTTTCTGTCATTCTAGTTTAGCCATGCTGACTATAGCTCTGAATATCACTTTTATTGTGCTTGTGTTTTTTAGTACATTTCTGTGTATTCTGCTCACCTTTAGTGCTGAATCCGAATTTAATTGTTTCTATCTACCAAACGGAGTCATGATTCTGTTCGTGTTTTCACTGAGCTATCCTATTGTAGTTGTACCAGTCATTCTAGATTTTTGGATAGCCCTGGGTATATCTGGTGAGCCTATAGTTGAACACTTGAACTGGAAGGAAAATAAAAAAGAGGAAAGTAACCTATGAAAAAAAATGATAGGATGAAATGGACCTCTCAACAGAATAGAAGGCAAACCATATAATTTACTGTCCTTGAAGCTGTTCCGTGATGTTTTTCTGTTTCGAGCTAGTTTGTCATACACCTTATTTTCAAAATATTAAATGCAGCTCCTGAGGATGACAGTGGATTGAAAGATAAGGATCAGAAAATATCATCTGAAGATGAGATATCTGAGGATGAGCAAGCTGAACTGGCTACTGCACAACAGGAATTGTGTGCCATGCCAACACAACCTAGTGACCATGAACTTTTTGAGAGATTAGACAGAAGTATTGAGTTGGAGCATTTTCCAAGGGCCGAGTCAAAACATAAAATGGACTCTATGCCAGTGGAAGCTTCTGAGCATCTCGCTGTAATTCAGATTGAGGGGGAGCAGGTTCAGCAAGCTGAGGTAAATCAGGAGTTGGATTCAATACCGATATGTTCCAGGGAGCATGCTGATGAAGAACTTGAAGGAGATAAAACTGCACAGGCTGGGTTGGAACAAGAGTGTGACTCTGTGCCAGTTGATTCTAGGGAACATGGTTGCCTGACTTCATATGTTCATACTGATGATGAGCAAGCTGAGGTGAAGCAGAAAGTCACTTCTGTAACAGCAGATGTTCTGCATTATGCAGCAGACACTAGCAATGTTAACACCAACACATGGAAAGGTAAGATGCTGATATCACAAGAACATTTTGTTTATTTCGCAAGATTAGTGCATTCTGATTGTTACTTCTATTATCATTGTGTAAACCTTGAAACTGATTATCAAATATTGAACAGAAGATATTGAAGAGGATCCAACTGAAGTTGCTCTAACGGTCATACATCAAATTTCTTACGAACCTTTGACAAGCTTAGACAAGTTCTTCCCGGACCATAGTGTCTCCGAAGAAGACAGGGAGCCTGATACGCCGACTCATGTTGAAGGTATATGTGATTCACAGGAATTGCTGGATTCTAAAACAGCTGTTTCTGATACTAAATCTGTAGATTCAAGTGTAGCTACTTTGTCTACTGATCTGGAAAGCGCTGAATTGGTGACTGTCGATCAACTAAAATCTGCTTTGGCCTCCACACGCAAGTCACTGAACACCCTATATTCTGAACTTGAAAATGAGAGGAACGCTGCTGCTATAGCTGCTGATGAAACCATGGCAATGATAAACCGCTTGCAAGAACAGAAAGCTGCTATGCAGATGGAGGCGATCCAGTACCAGCGGCTTATGGAGGAACAGTCAGAGTATGACCAAGAAGCACTGCAGAAGCTGAATGAATTAGTTGTTAAGAGAGAGAAGGAGAAGCAAGATCTGGAGAGAGAGCTTGAGCTGTATCGCCACAAGGTTCATCTCTATGAGGTAAAGGTGAGGAAAATGTCCAGGCACAAGGCTGATGACCAGAATGGATCATCGTCAACTTCATCGAGTGCTGAGGACAGTGATGACCTTTCACAAAGTTTCTATGAAGGTGATGAATCTTCCCATGGTCTTAATGGAAGCAATGGGAGTATTCCAACAGATGTTGTGCTACAAGAAACTGCCAGGCATCTTGTTACCCTTGATGGCTCACTAGCTGATTTTGAGGAAGAGAGACTCTCCATACTAGAACAGCTTAAAGTGCTAGAGGATAAACTTTTTGATCTTGATGATGAAGAATCTGATAACATGAAGCATTACTCAGAAGAAAACCATTTAAGTGGTGCCTCAAATGGTTTCTCTGATGACGATAGCTGCTTTAAACTTCATCATGACAAAAGAAAAAGTGTAACCTGCAGAGGAAAGAAGCTCCTTCCATTGTTTGACAATGCTACTGTGGAAGCTGGAAGCATCCCCCAAGGTATTGAGGCAGATCATTCAACAGAGGTCACACTGGACCTTGCTAGAGAGCAACATACAATTGCCAATGAAATCGATCAAGTAAATGAGAGGTTGCACGCTCTTGAGGCAGATAGAGAATATATAAAACAGTGTGTGAGGACTTTGAAAAGGGGAGGCAAAGGGTTTGATCTTCTTCAGGAGATATTACAGCATCTTCGGGACCTAAGAAGGATTGAGCAGCGTGCAAGGAACTCTGGGGAGCTTTCGCCTCATTATCTACATCTTTACACGGATTGAAGGTAACATGCTACAGCTAGTATCGATAGTTTGCTGAATTTTCTTTTCAACATGGATGGTGACAGAATGATTGTTCTTTATCTTCCAAGAAAGAAAAATATTTCATTGAATTCCGTTACATACACGATGAGTAAACAAAATTCTACTTTCCTAAAGAAGTCATGCATCCCCACATGTACTAAAGTCTGTGCCTAAAATACCACATTCTGTTCTGATTGATTTGAGAGGACCTAATTCTTGTTTGTTGGTTCCAGATCAGCTGCAAAGCCTCGTGCCTATGTCCAGCCAATATTGCTTGAAGATGGAAAATTATACAGCAATGATAAGGAAAAAAAAGGATTGCCGACTAACTAGTATTGTCATTGGAGAAGTTTTGTTGGTTCCCGGAGAGGAAGGAGCTCCTCCTGGAACACGTCACAGTCGGTTCAGCGATACCATTCGGAGGGCAGATCATGGAGCAATTCTGCCTTCCAAGGTCCAGGATTTTTGCGGACCACTTCCCACGTTCTCTTTTTGTGTTGGTTTAGTTTTCCCGGTGGTGTTCCCAACTTTTGCCCGAGGGGCAAGAGGGTTGGTTGGTGAGCAGCCTGGGCCCGTGGGGTGTGTTTGTGGGTTGTGGCGGCAATAATGGCCTTGTGCAAGCTTTAGAATTCATTAACCTGAAAACATGCCGATGCCAGCTTTGCTGCCAGATGGAGTGAGTGAGTATAAAAGAGGGTGGTAGTCTGAGTGGGCTTCACTAGTTTTTGTTTTCTTTTCTTTTTCTAAATTCTTTTCCTGTAAATCTTCTAGCTGTATGTAACGTGCTTTCGGCTTCTGGAATGATGAGGTGTTGGGTGTGTGCATAGCATGACTGTTGTTTGATGAGAGCATCGCCGTGCCGGCCTTTCCCTTTTGTTCTTTCCCCCTCTTTCTTTATTTTGAACATCAAATCTTTTGATGCAAGTGCTGCTTAGGTACTACTAAACTCTGAAAGCAACCGGCGTCATGCACTGATGTATGATTGGTTTAGCTGTCAAGAATCATGAGATGATCAGTCAGTCGCCAGTGCATGGATGCAGGTCACCAAATAGTCTGTTGGGTGGGGTGGACCTGCCCCTACCATGTTCTAGTGCTGCTCATCACCATTCACCAATGCATGGGCTCGTTGGTCCTGTGCAATATCTTCTCTGTTCGGGTACTGGTACTACCACTACTAGGTTTTGTAAGCTGTCAGCAACAGCTTCTCTCGCTTTGTTGACAAGCTCGGCTCGGCTAGTGCAGGCAGTGTGGGCTTACTGTGGAGTAGATCAGTCAGTGGCCGTACCGGTTTGGACCGCCGGGGCGAGGTGAGGTGAGGGAGAAGGCCGCGAGATGCATCGCATCCAGTGAAGTGAAGGCGCAAGGATGACGATTGCTTTACCTCTAAGCATGGATCGGGCACAAGGGCCATGCTCGCCTATTAGGATTGTGAGATGAGATGTGACAGGGACACGATCGCCGGCTCGCGCACCGCCCGACCGCATCAAGCTCGGCTGCCTCCTGCTGCTCCAGCGGCAGTGTTGTAATTCTTCTGCAGTGTGGGAAAGCAAGTACCACGTGCTGTTATCATATACTTGTTGTTAACATCTTGATCGTATATATGGTGTGATTTGACGACCTTGTGATCATAGTTCATCATAGTCTACAATTTTACAATTTTGTAGTAGTTATGAATTTATGATTCTACGAGTTACAATAGTACTATTCAAGTTTTGATCCAATGGCTCATACATACGGTTGATATTTTGTGAGAGAAAAATAATGCTAAAATGGTTGATGGATGAGCTGAAGCGAATAGATGTACGACACATGTCCATGTATTTGCATTCATTCAATGCATAATATAATTATTCAAATTTCAAAGGAATAGTTGAGAAAAACTATATACTTCCCTTATACGTTAGATGCATGCCTTTTTTTTAATGAACTTCAGATGCATGTTTATGGATACATGCTGTGGATGCCCATAATTTTTTCAGCTACGAAGGCCCTGGCAACAGCTGGCTGCCGCCGCACAACTGCACAAGACATCCAGCTGGCCCAGTTGGAACAGCAACGCCTCTGTGCCTCCCACAGTATGGGCCAGCCCCTTTGTTGACCGCCCACCAGCCCACAACCAAGCCCATCTCCACCATTCCCAGCAAAAAATCAGGCCTATGTGCTACGTCGGTGACAAAATGTCTTGTCCCAGATGAACACGGCCCAAGCCGGGGCAAGTCGGCAGCTCCAGAGGTGAATAGCGACGCTTTGCCCTGTGTTCCCCTAAACCGTCGTCCGCCCCACATCGCAAACCCTCCACACCCCCGCTGGCCGCAGCATCGGCGCCGCCGCGATGAAGCGCTCAGCTGACGCGATGACTGAGCCGGCGAAGCCTGTGTTCCTCACCAAGGCGGAGCAGGAGCGCCTCGCGCTCGAGCGCCGCCAGGCCGCCGTCTCCGACCAGCGCCGCACCGCGCTCGACCTCCTCCAGTCCCTGCCCCGGCCCCCGCCCCCGCCGCCTCCCAGCGGCGCTCCCCCGTCCGGCTCCAACCCCGCTCCTCGCGACTCCTCCGACCGCGACCGGGACCGGGACCGGGATCGGGATCGGGACCGAGACAGAGACCGGGAACGCCGCCGCGACGACGACTCCCGCCGCGACCGAGATCGGGATCGAGATAGGGACCGCGACCGAGATGACTCCTCCCGCCGCGACAGGGACCGAGACCGGCGCGACCGTGACCGTGACCGTGACAGGGATCGGGAGCGGGAGCGGGAACGAGACCGCGACAGGGAGCGTGGGGATCGCGGGGACCGGGAGAGGGAACGGCTGGAGAAGATGGCGGAGCGGGAGCGGGAGAAGGAGCTCGACGCGATCAAGGAGCAGTACCTCGGGTCCAAGAAGCCCAAGAAGCGGGTTATCAAGCCCTCTGAGAAGTTCCGCTTCTCCTTCGACTGGGAGAACACCGAGGACACCAGCCGCGACATGAACGCGCTCTACCAGTCACCGCACGAGGCCCGGCTGCTCTTTGGCCGGGGCTTCCTTGCTGGCATTGACCGACGTGAGCAGAAGAAGGCGGCAGCTGCGCACGAGAAGGAGACCCGTGCAGAGCTGCGGCGCAAGGCCGGTGTGGAGGACCGTCCGGAGGATGATGCTGTAGATAAGAAGAAGGCTGCTGCTGCTGAAATGTATGATGCTTTTGATATGCGTGTGGACAGGCACTGGTCTGAGAAGGCGCTTGAGGAGATGACTGAGCGGGATTGGCGTATTTTCCGTGAGGATTTCAATATCTCCTATAAGGGTTCTCGCATACCCGGCCAATGCGGAAGTGGAGTGAAAGCAAGCTTGGCACTGAGTTGCTTCGCGCTATTGACAAGGCTGGATATGAAAAACCGTCACCAATCCAGATGGCTGCCATTCCGCTAGGTCTACAGCAGCGTGATGTTATCGGTATTGCTGAGACAGGTTCTGGAAAGACTGCAGCTTTTGTACTCCCCATGCTGTCTTACATTACCCGATTGCCGCCCATAAGTGAGGAGAATGAGGCTGAGGGTCCCTATGCCGTTGTGATGGCACCTACTCGTGAGCTTGCTCAGCAAATTGAGGAGGAGACTGTAAAATTTGCAACTTATCTAGGCATTAAAGTTGTCTCAATTGTTGGTGGTCAGTCAATTGAGGAGCAGGGTTTCAAGATTAGGCAGGGCTGTGAGATTGTAATTGCTACACCTGGTCGGCTTCTTGATTGCTTGGAAAGGAGGTATGCTGTTCTCAACCAGTGCAACTATGTTGTGCTCGATGAGGCTGATAGAATGATTGATATGGGTTTTGAGCCACAAGTTGTTGGTGTCCTTGACGCGATGCCATCGAGTAACTTGAAACCTGAAAATGAGGATGAGGAACTTGATGAGAAGAGGATTTACAGGACTACTTATATGTTCAGTGCCACCATGCCTCCTGCTGTGGAGCGTCTTGCTAGGAAGTATCTCCGAAACCCAGTTGTTGTGACAATTGGTACAGCTGGCAAGGCCACTGATCTGATCACCCAGAATGTGATCATGGTGAAGGAGTCTGAGAAGATGCCACGGCTCCAGAAGATACTCACAGATCTCGGAGACAAGACAGCCATTGTGTTCTGCAATACTAAGAAGACAGCAGACATGCGCGCGAAAGATCTGGACAAGGCAGGCTTCCGCGTCACAACCCTACATGGTGGGAAGTCACAAGACCAGAGAGAGATCAGCCTTGATGGATTTAGAAACCGTCGGTTCAATGTTCTTGTGGCTACTGATGTTGCAGGACGTGGTATTGATATTCCTGATGTTGCACACGTGATTAACTATGAGATGCCTAATTCAATCGACACATACACACATCGCATTGGAAGGACAGGTCGTGCTGGAAAGAAGGGAGTAGCAACTTCATTTTTAACTCTGGAGAACACTGATATTTTCTTTGACCTGAAACAGATGCTTATACAAAGCAACAGTCCTGTGCCACCCGAACTTGCAAGGCATGAGGCATCAAAATTTAAGCCAGGCTCGATTCCTGATAGACCTCCAAGGCGAAAATGATACAGTCTTTGCAAATCATTGAAGTAATCTACCTGAGAAGGGACTGAAGATCTTTTGGACTATTATGAGCTCAACTTCTACCATAGAGGGAGGGATCTAGATTAGTATTTATGAGGTACAAAACTTTATGGTTAAAATATGTACTAATGAGGTCCAGAAACTATGATGATTAGATTTTGTTTTATTTTTCTGTTTGGAAACTGGACTTATTGTCGTAACTTTAGTATGTTTTGGTGGCGATTTAGCTGTGGACATGTGTATCGTATCATAACTTTTTGTGCTATTCTGCAAGATTTGACATGGCTGGGTTCTAGTATGTCGTATATGTTCTATAAATGCTGTTTTATATTTGGTAGCATATTGCTCCAGAGTCATACTTTTATCATTTTTTTTTACTGTAGAGGGCTTATATATTGTATCAGATCTTCATTGTGGATATTGATCAACTGTGGTTCACATATCATTTTATTCTGAAGAGGTGCTGTTGATTTCTTATTATTACCTTCTGCGTCCCTGTTATGTGGTTTGATGTTTGATTTTATAGCTTTATCTTTTTTGGAAACATGGGAGCCCCTATCGTTTCTTAAAATGGATCTTGTGTGCTCAGAATAGTATGCTTTAATGGTTAAGCGATGTGCATTAAACTTCTGAGCTTAAGTAGTGTCAATGTTGTTGGTGCTGAAGTAGTAGTGTCAATTTGTTGGTGCTAAAGGCAGTTGAATCACTAGAACCATGTAGTAAAAGGTGTGTTTTCATCAGAACTCAAAATGAGACCGCTGTGTTTTTGCCAGTGAGTAATTCTGTAATTGACCATCAGTGTGTGTTATCTGTTCTAGGGAACTGAACAGGTGTTCATGCAGAATAACCTGCATATTCTGTTTAATATTTGTAGTGGTTAAACTTTTTATTATGCTTTTGTATTAGATGATCTGTGTGTTGGTCATATGCTTGCACTAACACAACATTTTATCTTATCTGTGTTGTTGCATTGGAGCTCACGGTGATGCTTTCTAGTCATATATAACTGTTAAGCACAAGAATTGATGGTAGGGAATACATTTTGATAGTAGACACCTGCCATCCAAAATTTAGCAAAGGATGGCATACTTTTTGTCAGTGGTAATTTACTCATCAACCATGCAGTTAATGTGTTTTATTAAATAATTTTAGTCATTGCACTGATATCCCTGGGATCTTTCTTTTTGCAGTTTGATTTGTCTTTATATGAATCCGATTTTGAGATCTCGCTGAAGTAGTGAAGTATGTTAAACTGTACTTGTGGATTTTGATTCTTGTCAATTGTTGACATCTTAGAGAAAAATCTGTACGTCTGGACAGGATGGGGTTGTGTATCAGTGTATGGTGCTGATAAGTGTTAAAAAGTTTGTCCTTTTTCTATCTGAGCAGCTACCTTGCTTACTACTAGCTTTATTATTTGAACATGGGCTATAATCACCACTGTTTTCTTTGGAATCAATGTACTATAGATCGAATTTATCGAGTACCTTATCTATTTTGGATAAATTCTATGGCACGATTGACATATATATTGATTTCAATTTTTGAAGCGGTTCTGCTTGGTATTGGTATCATTCAATTTTCAAACTGTAAACAAAGCAATAGTAAGAAGATGGGTACTACTTTTATGAGGAATCTGAAATTGAGTGTCATTTTAACCGGCTGTTTGTTCATGCCTTCATGGTATCAATCTCTTAGCTGTGATCTGGATAGTGGATACCCACTTTGGCCTCTTTGCTGTGTGATCTGGATACCCCTTTACCTATTCTGCTTTTTTGAAAAAGGAAAGCTTCTCGATGAAAAAAGGATAGGAGAAAGTTGAGTGGCCAATTGCTCAATTGGTATGGTTAAGAGTATTGGAGAATGGGTCAATGGTAGACTGTCAGGTGGGGCGCTACCCACAAGGATTAAATTACGGTCTTTCGCACCTTTTCCTGATTTTTTCAAATTTATCGGCGTTATGCTTTAAGTAGTAAATGACGTTCCCTCGCCGACAATTGCGCGCCCAACGGTGACTTTGGGAATCTCCGGATCTGCCGGCTCGGTCCTTGAAGGGTCTTCATAGGGGTAGAGTTTACGTACGTGCGTTCATAGGGATGAGTGTGCGTGCGTGTTGTGAGCGTCTGCGTTGTACTGTGTAATTCTAAAAAAAAAAAAAAAAGTATTGGAGAATTGATCCAGGTTTTACCCCTTCCTCTCCAACGTGTCGGCGGGGACGGTCGGACGAAAGACTGGGTGGATAGCTAAGCTGGTGTTGTGCAGTCGGATAAGCCTTCAACTCGTACATCTGTGGCCACATTTCACTCACAAAAAGCGCACGAGAATTGAACGAAATAAAATAACATCTTCAGAAACATACAAAATCAAGCTAAATATCCACTTCCATCGTCCTGGACTCGTAGCTCATCCACGACGCACCGAACCACAATGGCCACGTTCCTGGGAAGCTCACCGGCGCTCCTCGCCCGTCCCATCGCCAAGCCGCACGTCTCCTGCGCGCAGCCCCCGCGCCCGGCAAGCGCCCAGAGCCAGCCGCCGCCGTCAAGCGAGCAGCCGCAACCACAGACACAGCAGCAGTCCGTGCAAGCGCAGCCACAGCAGGCGCCGGCGGCGGCGAGGCCGAAAGCGCGCGGGCGGCGCGGACTCCACGGACTGGGTGGCCTCGTCGCTGACGCGGCGGTTCGGGATCGGCGCCGGCCTGGCGTGGGCCGGCTTCCTGGCCGTCGGCGTCGTGTCCGAGCAGCTCAAGACCCGCTTCGAGGTCGCGCAGCAGCAGGCCAACACCAAGTCAGTGCCATTTCACCATGCTTTCCTGTCGTTAATTCCTGTTACGAAACCGACATTATTTCATCTGGTGCGTGCAACTGCAATGCACCTCTCTCTCGTGTCGTGCGCAGGGACGTGGAGCAGGAGCAGGAGGTCGTCCTGCCCAACGGCATCCGGTACTACGAGATGCGCGTCGGCGGCGGCGACGTCCCGCGGCCGGGCGACCTGGTGGTGATCGACCTGCAGGGCCGGGTGGCCGGCAGCGGCGGCGGGGAGGCGTTCGTGGACACGTTCGGCGACGGCAAGCGGCCGCTGGCGCTGGTGATGGGCTCGCGGCCGTACACGAGGGGCATGTGCGAGGGCGTCGAGTACGTGCTGCGCTCCATGAGGGCCGGCGGCAAGCGGCGGGTGATCGTCCCGCCGGGCCTTGGGTTCGGCGACGACGGCGCTGACTTCGGGGAGGAGCACGTCCAGATCCCGCCCGGCGCCACGCTCGAGTACGTCGTGCAGGTCGACAAGGTGTCCATCGCGCCGGCATGAGGCGCGCTGCTGTGGTGTTCTGACCACACTTGTTATAGCTGCCATGACCCATGGGACAAGTTTCTTCTCGTTTTTTGTTTTTTCAAGCAAGACTTCCCAGAAGAGTGAAGATTTTTGGAGCTTGCATTGCAAACCCAGCTCAGCTCGTTTTGAGCTCGCACACTGTCTTGGGGAGTTCTGCTTCTCAGAAACAGTTTTCTTTCTTCGAAATGTACTGTCTTTTGTTGCCCTGAACCCCTTGCCCAACCAACTGTCCAACACACGCATAGATAAAGTTTTAAAAAGTTCAGTCCTGGTACTAACTGAGAATGTAATAAGATACAAAAAATACCGTGTCTGCATAACGAATACAGCCAAATTGAGACACTCCTAGGAGTAGTTACTAGTATCGGTTCAAAGTTCAGTTCGCATGATCGTCTACTACTGATCTGCACATGGAGACAGACAGTGCAGGAAAAGAAAATCTAGTAGTAACTTTTAACCAACAAGATACTGCATGCTTGAGCCTCATGAGTGATAAATAGGGGCCAAACTCCATTGTAAACCCTTGGGATCGAAGGGGAAATAATTGCCCGTACACAATACTAATAACAACAACATAAATATCAGGCTGACCCATCAATGGGCTCACCGTTGTTCTGTCAAAACAAAACAAAGCAAAACAAAAACGTAAATACACTGTAGGGATATTCTATACATGTCTATCACTGAAGGAGCAGAACAATTTGCAAGCGTCACTCAACTGATTGGATCACTTCCTGGCCCAGGATTGTAGAGCGGGAGCTCAAGGAGGAAGGCAACCTTGAACCATGCAGGCAAGGAACCATACACAGCAGGTGGCAATGGGATAAGAGGGCTGCATAGAACAATAAACATTTTACTCTCTGCTGCTAAAAACCAGTGGTTGGAGACTCTGGAGAGAGATCAGGAAATAACCAGTGAAAGAATGCTACCTTGTAGAGTTCTTGTATACACGGTATTCCTCCAATCGTCCATAGCGCTTATCAGCAGATGACTTCATGGTACAAATACGAAGAGTAGGACATGTTAGCATTTTGCAAGTAATATAACTATGGGGTTTGAGGGCACCAGAGTTGTTGCTAACCTCAAGGAGTGGGATTCCACTAACGAAAAGCAGCAGAAGAGTCAGGAATATAGGTCCAAGAATCACAAGCCATTCAGCACCCGAGAGAACTGGAGTTGATGCTACAAATATTCCCCACCAAAGGAGCATCTACATCAAATTCAATTCTTATACAGATCAGCGTCATAAACATTGTACATGCTGTACTTGCAATCACAGCCCATAAGCATGTAAACAACATATGCATTGAGAACATAATACGAATTAGTAGTGACAGGTACGATTCAAGGACTGTGAGATCTTACTCTAGCTAATATCAGTATTTAAGCAAAGCGAGTATACATAAAGGCTAATCTTCATATTTACCAACAGTGACCATAGTAAGAAACTGAATTAACTAACCTCCCCAAAGTAATTCGGGTGGCGAGAATACTTCCAAAGACCAACGTTACACCACTTTCCCCTGTTACTTGGAGAATTCTTGAACATAAGCTTCTGCTGATCAGCTGTTGCTTCTACACATATCCCAACCAACCACATTATCCAACCGATTATATCCCTGGCTTCAATCGAGGGGTTTCTGTCACTTGCATTCACAACAGTGACAGGCAAGCTGACAGACCAAACCCACACAGCCTGCCCAAATGGAAAAAGATAGCCTGCTGAGGATTTCTTCAGAAAAGGCAGGGTCAGACCTTAATATCAGAACACAAGTTGCAAAAGGTACCTGGAAAATCCAGAAAAATGCTAATTTTCCCAAATTATCACGCATTTTGTCAAACCGTCGGTCTTCACCCCATTGTATAATCCTAGAAATTAATAGGTAAGAGAAGAATTAGCAATTTATTGAACATTATAGACATGTTTTCAGTCAAACAAACGATTGCTCATGTAGCAGGTCACATGACAAGCTAACAGCGTACCTCATCAATAAAAATAGTCCTAGGCGAAGACCCCAAATGGTGACAAGCACTGTCAGCACAATCTGAAATAGAGACCAACCTTTATAAATGCACATATTTTAAAATAATATTGATTTATTCCTACAAAAAGTATATTGCAAATAAATTAAATAAATGTGGTGCCAAAGGAATGGTACTAGCATTTTGTTCCATTTCCTTCTAAAAAGAAACAAAGCTACTTTCGAGACTCTATACTCGTCTCTTTCCTATCATTTTTCAAAATTTCACAGGGACGAAAAAGTCAGAAAAGATGCCTACAACCTACATTGTCTTTCCTGTGAAAATGGAATATGATAACAATGTCTCAATGGATTCAGATGAACATCGTCGCTATTCTATTGTATGTGATGAAGCAATTTTGCTATAGCTCCACATTGTTAAATTTGCAGTGTCTATGTTTATGGTAAATGATGAAGCTATTCTGCTAGCTTTACAAACATTGTTAAATTTGTAGTGCCTAATAATTTAATGTAAGTGACAAAACAATTTGACGAACTCTAATGTAAGTGACAGAGGTAGTTTTAATCATGCTAGATTGCTACAACACCACAGTATATGCCATCTTGAGACTTAAAATCAATGAATCATGGTAAATCCAGAGATCTATGTAACTCAACATTTCCAACAAACAGCTTGCCAGCATGCTGCAGCAACTGTAACTCACATTTTCACTTAGACAGGAATGTGATGAAAAAGTAAACCCACTCTATGTTATATACAAAGTCAACTACCAGTAGCAAAGTTGTTGACCGTTGGCAATCAGATTTTTCTCGGTATTTGCACTGCACAAAAATTGATAATCCAGCGCAAAAGAAAAGAAAGCAGTAGTTCGGATGAATTCCGCCTTTTTTCCACCGAACCAACAGGGGGCATCAGTTCATCCATTGACTATGTTTACATTAAAGTCAACAGGTTTATAATAAAAAAATACTTACCTGACGGAAATGCCATGCTCCCTTCAAAGCTAATGTTAGGATGGCGATTATGACAAAATTTGTACCGCCTGAAATTAGGAGCATAAAATAAATAATTGTGGGCAGAAAATAAAGCAAAGCTAGTATGCTACATTGACCTCATGTAAGCTTTTACAGGCTGGTGTACAGATAGGGAAGTTTATCAGACATTCAGTTCGTTGGTTCAGAAGGCAAGGATGCCTTGTAAGAATAAGGAACAGTTTGCATGTAAGCTCACTTTTTTTTTTTTCGAGATCGCGACTTCACGCGTTTTTCATTAAGAAGAGCATGTAAGCTCACGTGTATGATTATCTTATAACAGACAAGGAGTCTGTTTGGTTCAATGCCTTCCAAGCATCGATCTCGTTCCTAAGCGCCCAAAATCAGGTAGGAAGCTCCCTGCACCAGATAACCTTGCCTTGGGAGTAACCAAACGAGGTCATGCATGAGGATTCCCGAAAACAAGGGAGAAAAGTACTCCACCAAGCTCCAATTATAAGACATTTTATCTAGATATAATGCATATCTAAGCACATAGCAAGAACCAAATATCTATAAAAGCCAAAAAGTCTTATAATTTAGAATAGAGAGTATATAATTCAGAATAGAGAGAGTATAATACAGTTCAGGAGAGAGGTTGGGTTGTTGGAGGCTTGGAGCAACAACGGCCACACAAACCGAGTCAAAGAAGTCAATAACCGCCTTGCTAACCGTAACTACATACACTGGACTGCGGGGAAACAAAAAACTAACAAGGATTTTAAGCATTAGCAGGAATGAACTAAATTCCAATCACTACTAGGATTCTGCTAGCAATTGCGCCCTACTATCGCAAGGGACGGTCATGGCAACTCATTCCGGTACCAATTACAAGGTAAGAGCAGGCTGAGTTAGTTTTTACCTGCGAAATCCGTGACCTTATCGAACCGGAGGAGAGCTGTGACGATGAAGAACAGCAGCTGGTACCCCACCTACGGGAACCACAGAGAACGTAACAAAGGGTCAAAATTGAACTCGAAGCCTTACCGAGAACCCAACCGGGAGAAGGGAGGAGGGGAATGGGGCACCTACAGTAACGATGGCGGTGAGCGCCAGGAAGTGCGAATCGAGCACGGTGCCCATCGCGCCGGTAACCAGCTCTGTTCCTCCTCCAACTCCCTCCCCGCAGCTCGTGCTAACGGAGTTGTTAATTTAATAATTGCGAGGAGAGCTGTAGCGAGCGAGTATTTAGCAGGGCGGGGTTTGCCGGTTTGGTCGACGGCCGGCCGATGCGGAGCCGGAGGAGCCCGGTGGGAGTGGGCCCCGGGCGAGCAGAGCTTGTGGCCAGGATTGGGACAGGGAGGCTGCTGGTCACCGGTGTTGGACTGGACCAGCACCAGCCTGTGCGACCGCGAATACTTGCGGCGCCGGCAATGCAGTCATGCAGATGCTTGGCCCAAAGCGAAAGGCGTGGGGAGGAAAATTCTCTGTTTTCCTTTTGATCATGGAAAATTCTCTGTTTTGAGTCTCATTACTGTTACTCTTCAACGCGGTTATTATTACCCTTCAACGCGGTTACTGCTTAACTAGCAGATCCAGAGTTTTGTTCAAACATCGAATTTTCAAATGCTATGGTAAAATCAATCTACTACTTGCTTCACGTTAATCTTATGAAATCACAGGTAATGGAGGGCCCTTTTCACGTTACTCAGTTTCGAGCCGCCGCCATCTAGGAGATAACCGTTGTGTTTTCACGCTCCTCACCGACCCTCTCACTCTTCCACTCCGATGAGTCCACTGGAGGAGGGGGACACATCTCTCATTTTACCTTTTATTCTTTTAGATCAATTTTGCTTAAGTCTAGCCTAAATAAATCTGCTAGCGAATTCAGTTGCTCTTCGGTTGAGATCTTGTTATATGCAATAACTTTAATGATTGTCATGATGATATTGCCACTACGTACATGATTTCATTGGTAAGAGATCAATTTTGCGCCATTGTCTAACAAGACGGGTGCTCCTGGGCACTCACCACACGAGGACAACTTCGGATCATCGATCTCACCATCGATTATTGAATCAGGCATCTATCGACGCAACCTCGCTGGCAGTTCACCAATGGGTTACCCGAAGTGGTAGATCAGATCGAGAGTGGCGAGGTGCATGAGATCAAGAGCAAAATAGTAACACCGAGACGAGGGTTTAGACAGATTCAAACCATTAAGGTGATGTAAAACCCTAGTTCCTGTGCTTTGGTGGTGGTTGTATTGCGTATATGATCGGGGTGGATATAGATGTTTTTGAGGGGTCTCCTGCTCGCCTTATACCCGTGAAGCAGGGTTATAGAATCGAGGGTTTCCTAATCTACTAGATTACAAAGATTAGGATTACAAGGAAACCGAACCACTATAAATCCGAGCAGATCGGATTGTCATTCGTGATTCTTGCGGCGCACTTCGATCACCTTTGAGCGCGCAAGGCTTGTCTTCATGGGCTGGGCCACACATGACATCCTGGCCCAGGTCCAGTCTTGATGATATCCAGGGCCCCACAACATCCAACATGGTAAATCGTGCCATGGCCTGACTATGTATGTTGATAACTATGTACTATTTCCATACTAAAAAAGAAAGTCGTTTTTGAATAAGATTTAAGTCAAACACTAGAAATATAAATCTTAAATAACTTTAAAGTTATTAAGTTTAAAAATATGAAGACCATATAAATAGTTTTGTCTTAAAAAATATTTTTATAAAAATATACATATATAAGGTAAATATTTTTATATAAAAATAAAATGTCAAATTTATGTTTTAAAAACTATGTCGCTGTCCAAAACAATTTTTTTACTAAATCATCATCTAAAGTTCATTTTTGCAAACTAGTTCACCTTAGCTGGACCAATTGTTGCTATTTTGTATCCCCACAAACGGTTCGCCGGAACAGTGCTAAACTAACACTGACACGTCCTGACGGACAGATCGCCAGATCATACTGCCACACCTCAGTCACAAGGGGAGGCACGGCAAAGGGCAGACCCGCGCCAGCATTTCTATTTCGTGTCGAATTCGAACAGCCAATATCTCAGTCGGATTCCCAATAGGGACCGTCCGTGGATCGCGTTCGACGTACGAATTCGTGTCCGACTCGAACAACCAATCTCCTCTCAGTTCGATTCGCGTTCGTGACGACGTGACGACGATCCATATAAAGCCCGGCCGTGCCCCATCGTCCGTCCCATACTACCACACTCCCCTCCCATCGTCCCTGTCCGGCTGTCCCAATCCAAAAGCTCGCCGGCGCAGCGGTACGGTGATGGCACTCCGCCGGTGGAAGCCCTTCTTCCCCGCGTTCGGCGCCATCGACACCGCCATCGAGGCCGCCACCGGGGCCTGCTCCCGGGACGAGTACCGCCAAGCTCGGAGCGACCTCGTGGAGATGCTCTGCGACGCCGCGGACAGCGGCGACGACGTCCGAGCGGAGGCGCTCTGCCGGATGCTCGACACGGCGATGGCCAATGCGCTTCTGACGCTGCGGGCGGTCCCGGTGACGCCGACCATGCTGGCGAACACCGACGTGGCCACCAGCGTCGCCAAGGCCGTCGGCGGCCTGCGGAGACACGAGGCCGGGAAGGTGCGCGCCCTCGCAGGCGGCGTCTTGGCCGAGTGGAAGGCGTCGATCGAACGCGCCGCCTTGGACACGCTGTCGCAGATACTGCGTGAGCTCGAGGTGGCCGCTCCGGCCACCGGAGGATGCGTCCGCAGCGGCGGCCCTGAGACGACGACAGCTCTTCAAGCAGATAGTATGAAGAAAGACGACGCCAAGCTCTCAGACGACATGGAGTGCAGACGCGCCAAGGAGATGTCATCTCCTGGCGTTCCCATTGCTGGCGGCGATCGCGGCAGGAACGAGCAGACAGGGGATGCGAAGCGCAAGCACCCAGGGCCAGGAGCAGGAGGCTACTACCGAGAAGAAGCTGATGACGTCAAGCGACGACGCAAGGTCCCGGAGATGGTCGAGCACAGGCCGAGGAAGATGGAGCCGGCGGCGAAGAGTAGGAACCAAGCGAGCAGCAGGAGATCGACGGACGAGAGGCGCTCCTCGACGTCGACGCGTCATAGCAGGGTTTAGGGGATTTTGTGAGGGTTGTCCAACTTTTGACCTTGTTTATGCTTTTTTTTCCCCTGCTGGTGATGTCAAGAGGACAAGAAGTCAATTCTACTGTGTTCTGACATATACTAATACAAAGTCTTATTCTTGTTGAGCATGCATCCTGTTCGATCCATTCTGATCAAAACCTTATGCAACCGTTTTAGTCAGTATGCACTGTCTTCATCCATCAGTAAGAAAAGATCCGAGAACCAGAGATTTGGGTAATTGGATCCCACCGATCGTGTCCTTTCACAATTGCAACATTTGTTCTTCTCCACTGCTGGCAATGCCTCGACGTCGCGCAAGTGCAACTGCAACAGTCAGACCCTTCGTTGCGGCACAACAATGCCAGGTTCCCCACTTACAACAATGCCAGGTTCGCCACTTGTTCTGTTTCCGGTTTGCGGAACAACCGCCAACAGGCAACGATTTAGCTCTTGACATAAAAGCCAAGTGAAAGATCATGGCAAGGAAATGCCCTCTAAATTTGAGAGTTGAAACAAATAGCAACTTTGAGCTTGCACTTCTGGGTTACGATGATTGAAACTTGATCTCCCAAATGCATTCTGTAGGTTTACACAGGAATGCCCAGATTACACAACCTCATTCACCCAATAATGAGCATCTCCAAGAGTTTGTCAAAATTCACTTGGCAAATCTTGTGATTTGGTAACTCTCTAAAATATATAGCAAGTGAAAAAAGAGTCTCTCTCTAATAGTTTGGCATAATTCACTTGCTAAACACATATTAAACTTACATCAGGAACCCCGAGACAGAAACAAAATTATGTTTATATCCTTCCACCTCTTGAAAACTTACATCAGGAACCCTGAAGCAGAAACAAAATTGTTTTTTACCCTTCCACCTCTTCTTAAAGCTCGATGGCAAGTCGCGTTCGTGCGCGGATATATCCCCGTGCGGGAGGAAAGAATAGCAACTTGGGATAAATAAGAAGTTGATTTGAGGAGTTGTTAGAGAGAGTTTTTTGTGATTTTGCCAACAAAATAAGGATAGCAAGTTGAAATACCAAGTTGTTGGAGATGCTGTATATTTTTCAGCTCATGTACAGTACAGGCGCGACAAATATGTTAATCTGATCCTGGGTTCGCACATAAACCTGTACCGCACACTGTAAATTGGCGTTGGCCCATTCGCTACTTTGAACAAGGGTATAGTAAGCTGGAGTGCATTTTTCAGCTCATGATGACTCACGTACAGGTGTGACAAATCTGTTAATCTTCTCCCAGGGTCGCACATAAACCATAGTTTAGCTACTTCGAACAAGAAAAATGTGAACATAGTCTAATCTGAACAGTCCAGTCCTAATGACCTACTCTAGGAACATAGTCTAGCCTGAACAGTCCACAGCCACCCCAAATCCACCCGTGACGTCTTCCCCACCTTTGCTCGCTGACAAGATGAAGCCCCATCCTCCATGGGGCCACGGCCTGCCTCGTCATTGTTGACCACTCTCTAAATTCCGCTGCTAGCTTGAGCATATTCGAGAGGTCTCCATCAGTTTCATCCCAATGGCCCCTTTGATCCCCTGTCCCCACCAATACATTTGGATTTTTTTTTTTTTTTTGATAACCACCAATACATTTGGATTGATCCCCTCCAATCCACTTGGTTTGAAATTAAAACGAAAAAAACGAACAGGCCCTCGAGCAAATCTTGAAGTTGGATCATATCCAACATGCCTTAGGCCTTGTTTAGTTACATGCAAGTTTTTCCACTCTCTCTCCTCACATCAATTGTTTCCCGCATATAAATAGTATTAAATATAAATAAAAAAAAATAACTAATTACACAGTTGGGTTGTAAATCACGAGGCGAATCTTTTGAGCCTAGTTGGGCCACGATTGGACAATATTTACCACAAACAAACGAAGTCTTCTACAAGGACTTTACACTCTCTCTCCTCTCACAAATTGTTTCCCACATGTAAATAGCATTAAATATAAATAAAAAAAATAACTAATTATATAGTTGGGTTGTAAATCACGAGACGAATCTTTTTGAGCCTAGTTGGGCCACAATTGGACAATATTTACCACAAACAAACGAAGTCTTCTGGACTTTACACTCTCTTTCCAACCTCCATCTAAACAAGGCCTTATTCAGCAAACTGATGAACATCGTTATGTTTACCAAATTATCCTCGGTCATGAAGAAATTAAATTGTACAAGGACGAAGAGAGCACCAAATTGATGAGGTTATAATAATAAGGTAATATACACGTATATACAAAACAAGTATGCATATTGCATTTACAGATGCAAGCTGCAATAGACTGACACATGGAGCGAGGAAACCTGAAAACACAGACAAGCAAGAGTAGCGTGCTCGGAAATCATTCGGCAACGCCATTCTCGCTAACAGACAGATGCAATGCAAGATGCAAACGAATCACCCCGTATTCTCGTTATAAGCATGCCAATGCAGCAAGCAAGCAAACGGATTTGGATGCATCACGGCCGGGTCACGGCAGCCGCTGCGAGTTACACCGGCGCGAACCAGAAGCACGGTGCCCTGTAGCCCTCGGCGGTCGGCAGCACCTCCACCACCTCGATGCGCTTGTGCTTGCCCGCGAGGCTGTACGCCCACACCCGCGTCTCCCCCTCCAGGTCCACGGCGTAGTACACGGTGTTGGGCCTCAGCGCGGGCACGCCCTGGTGGACGCGGCCACGGCGCCCGCCGCGTCCACGAGCACGGCGGCGTCGCCGATGTCCTCCGTGTCCTCCCACGTCTCCCCGCACTCGTCCAGCACGCGCACCACGAACCCTTCTCCTCCCGCAGCCGTCACGGGGCGGAGCAGCTCCACCTGCATCAGCTCGCCGCGGGGGGACTCCACCAGGAAGCTGCGCTCCACGTACGCGTTCGGGCGGCGCGTCACGGAGGGGATGATCTCGGGGAAGGCAGAGTTGAGGTCGTAGAGCTCCGGGAAGACGTACATCATCCCGTACCTCGTGTTGGCGTAGAGCTGACCCTGGTGGACGACCACGTCGACCACGGCGGGGATGCTGGTCGGCGCCACGGACTTCCACGCGCGGTCACCCGGCCGCGCCGTGGCCCACTGGTTGCGGTGGTTCAGCTGCCGGTAGATGGCCAGGACCATGACACCGCCGCCTGGGGTTGGCACCGGGACGGCCTTCAGGATGACAGCATCGATTGGGAGGACGCCGCCGCCGAGGTGCTGGACATGGAGTCCCTCGACGCGGGCGACGAGGGGGGAGCGTGGCGACGGCTGGGAGCGGCTTGCGCGCGCCGGCAACGAGGTCGAGCAGGTGCATCTCGCCACGGTCGTCCGCGGCGACAATCGCCCCGCGCGCGGAGCCGAGGGACACGAACTGGCGCGGGTCCACGCGGCCCAGTCGCGCTGGGAGGGTGCCCACGGAGACCTCGCGGTCGGAGCACACGATTAGGCGGCCGCGGTCGAGGGCGAGGTCGGCGCTGACATCCGTGGGGAGGAGCAGCCAGGGGCGGTCGGGGCGCGGGCAGCCACGGCGGGCGGTGAAGGCGGCTGCGGCGGCGCGCCAGGAGCCGCAGACGGCGCGGAAGCGGAGGAGGTCGAGCGACGAGAGGCGCACGACGAGGAGGTCGAGCAGGTCCCCGTGGAGCCCCGCCCAGTCGGACATGGCGATCGCGCGAGACGTCGTGGGGCAGGCGGAGCGGATGGGGTGGGATTATATTGCTGGGTTCGGCGGATCGCGGCGGGAGGCCGGAGGCGGAGGAGAGGTGGTCGCGGCCCTCGCGGGGCGGTTGCCGATTTTGGGATCAGGGGGAGTTGCTTGCTTCTCACGCGCGTCGATTTGGGGGCGATTTGGTTGTTTTTAGCGTACTTCCTAAGCTGGTCGCTTGGGCCGAGAAAATTACGCACTGATTGGGGCCACCACAAGCCATTTTGGGATACTCCAGCCCAGATCTAACCCTAATGGGCGTTCCAGAGGGCCCAGTTATGTCGAACTTTTCCCAGTCCGTAGGGTCGCTGAATTTATTCATACTGCGTCTTACCAGACATCCCCGATTTAATAATAACTAGGCAGCGTGTCCGTGCGTTGCTACGGGACAAAAACTTTTATATTAAAAATATACGGACCACATAATAAGATAGCATTAAAGTATCATTTAATCTAAAGAGCAAAGTTCTAGGTTGGTTTGTTTCAAAGAAAACAGAGGGAACGCTACAATCGCATGAAACCAGTGTCTACTCTTCAGGCTTTCTAGTAGTGAGAGAGACCCTCTGACTGGTGGTCTTTTTCAAGTTAAATAATGGTAAACAATTACCAAAATACACTCTGGAAGCATATTAGTGTCATCTGAACTGCCAAGTTCAACTGAAACATTAGCAACTACCTAAACCAACATCCGAATGACGCGATTGATATCAATGGGCAATGGATCGACAGAGGCAATATCTTCTGAAGATGAATTTATGCAAGTTTAGGATGTGTATATATAACTACAAGCGAAGACATGAACAAAAGTGCATCACTCACCCAAAGCAAGCCAGGATGATTGCTTGCTTACAAGTCTGAGCGCCACCATCGATTGCATGCAACTGCTCTCTTGAACCAGATGAGTGCAGTCTAAAACGGCACTTTGGTTCATAGCTGGGATAGCTACTTAAGATGGCACTGGCCGAACCAACCAATCAACAAGCAGATCATAGAACGAGCCCAAGTTGGAATATATGAAGTTGCTCCAGTGAATATAGTAGTTTGGTGTTGACTACTGAAGTGCGAAGAAATCTCCTTGAATCAACCAAATCTTTTTTACCCAACACTACTGCCTGCTTGACAAGCTAGCTTGTTGATCCAGAAAAAGTAGAGAAACATTAGAAGACTTCACAAAGTTGCCTATATTATTTGTAAGTGGATTTCAAATGTTGGCAATAGTAAAGCTCTTACTGTGTCGACAGCAGTTAGGAAAACTTACACTCATGCCGTTGAGCAGCATACAGCCTATGATTTATTAGAAAAAAGAAACTGCACTCCTGTGACATGGAAAGCTTAAAAAGTAAAAATATAGTTCACAGTAAACTTTAGTTGGCTGATCAGACCAACATCCATAATTCCACATGTGCAATTATTTTACTGCACAACTTTATCTCGCTCCGCTCCAAAATATGGATGTTAGTAGGCTGATCAAAGAGTAACAATGTCACCAGGGAGCGATCAGGTTGTGCTTGCACGTGTCAACAAAAGAAAAAAATGAAAGAAAACTCATGAGTTGTTAGATAGTAGCATGCTGCAGCTTCTATTTCTGCTTCTACCGAATCCCCTCCAAGCATGCTACAGCTTCTACTTCCTCAACATTCCTCCAGTTAAACTAACCTGTTCATTCACTTCCCTATGCTACCCATACAAATAGGATGACAACACAAATTTCTTCTGATACAAAATTAACAAATGAAAGGAACAAGCTAATACGTAGGATGAACAAGATTTCACTTGTACGTAGCTGTTGCCGGATAGGTAACTGATGAGCTCAAATTTTTCACAATCATATAGATGAGGCACTCACTGTCGATTGCTGGTAAATGAAGGCAAGAAATTCTTCATCTCCTACTGCTTTCTGCAAAAGTTATGTAGGGGTCTTCAGTATTTTTTCTTTACAGTGCTTGTGACCTGCAACTAATCCAGAAAAATCATGATGACACGAGAGATGAAGGGGCAATGGTGATTAATAAGAAATTAAAAATAAAAAGAACTGGCAAGGAAACAAAGGATGATAATTTTTCATCAGTCATCAAACATTCAGTCAACTTTCATTTTCATCATTGTCTTTGTAGCCATCTCAAAATTATTCAAAACAAGGGGTGATTGGAAGCTATCTAATTCATTAGTTTATTATCGCGCATACATATCTAAAATTTTAGATTGTATCTCACCAATCAGATGTATTTCAGTGGGCTATAATTGGATATGAAGTAGTGCCTGGCAAGACTAAATTAAGAACACAGAATGAAAGAGTTTGCTAATGTTGCCTATAACAAGCTGCATATCCACTACAGGAGTGCATATCTCTCACGTCGCACAAACACTGGAAGGGCAGCAACAGATCTTAACCTGAAGATCCATCTGAGATCAAGTACCTAGTATACCTCAAAGCCACACATTCTTCACGATAGCAACCTGCGTCAAGGGCTTCACAAGAATCATTATGTTTGAATTCTTACCTGCCACTGTGAGAATAGATTTCCAGTTAAGTCAAAAAGTCTGAGATCTGGAACATGCAAAACAGGTGTCAGAACAAATGGAAACCTAGGCTAAGTCCCTGAAGAAACAAATGGTAGCAGGACCATCTGCTCCAATTGCTACACACATTATGGCTTATTTGCAATAAAACAAGCAGTTAAATCAACAGGATGATGGTAATTCATAAGACAGTATTTACTTGGAACCTAACTCTTTAGTTCACCCTGCACTCCGATTGAGGTCATCACTCCCATGTAGGAAACGGATGCACTTGTCAACTCATTGAAGTTGTTGAGCTTATCCTGAACTTTGTCTGTGCCAACAAATTCAACCGACACACGCTTCTAGTTTGTTGAGAAGACATACATCTCATCTGAACACAGTGTGGCAAAAGCATGTAATCAGCCATTACAAAGGAAAATCAGATATCTGCGCATATATTTCTATTCCTTTGCTGAAAGGAAGTGAGAATTGCTAGATCGAAGGAAATGCGGAGGCAACAAATTCAGGGAGGCGTTGGTAAGCACGCATGGCACTAACCTTGTTCCTCCTTGGTGAAGTCATGAACGCAGTAGCGCAGACGGAGCACGTCCGAGAGCAAGATCCCTCCGCTGAGTGCGGTGGGGGGCGTCTCCCGTGGTGAAAAAGTATCGGCAGCCAGCGAGCGAGCCGTCGTGCCGGGTAGCGCACGGTGGCTACACGGCGGGGGTCGCCGGCGGCATGCACACTGGGCCAGGCGGAAGGCGCGCGACGGCGGCGCTTGCCTAGGGACGAGAGCAGGGGTGGCGTGCGGGGACGAGCCAGTGCCCTGCTGCTGGCGGCCGGCTGTGCGCTGGCGCGTCTGGGCAGCTGCTGGCGGCCGATCGTGCCCTGGCTATCGCATAGGCTGGAGGCGGTGAAGACGCGTCGAGGTCCACGACCACGTCCCCTCGGCGGCATTGGCGCCCAATACACCGAGCGAGCGGGGCGCGTCCGCCCCACGCGGTGCCGCATCGAGGACGGCGAGGGTGATGGCGCAGGGACGAGTGGCAAGCAGGTGAGGGCGGCACGAACGGCAAGTGCTGAGGGCTGCTGCTGATGGTGAGGTGATCGCGTGATGATAGCAGTTTCCTTCTTGTTGGCAGTTTCCTTCTTGATCATGAGGGCGTTGATTGCGGGATTAATTGCCATGATCGTTGTTGGGAGCATGAAAGCCAGCGAGCACGAGGGAGTTTCCTTCCGGTGATTGTGCGGCTAATACGGCGATTTTATTCTTTCCTTTCGCAGGTGGCAGAACGATACTGGGCAGAGGGTGTTGACCTCACAAAAAAATCTCTCCTCTTTGTTCTTTGTACTTGTAGATTGTAGAGTAGAGATAGAGATAGAGATTAATCAGATTATTATAATCGTTTTCCACACGAACGGTTCCAACGGCGCCGAGGATCGAATCGCAGCCTTGTAGCAGCGTTGGGAGGAGAAGTTCCGTACCCTTCACTCCACTAATATTCCAGTCAAGCTTCTCCCCTTCCCTCCGCCTCCGCTTCTGCTTCCGCTTCTGCCGTCTGCCCGCCGCCATGCCGCCAGCCGGTAGCCTCACCGCCGACCAGCTCAACTTCTTCGAGGCCAATGGTGAGCGCGCCTACCGCTTGTCCACCGTCAGGCCTATCCCCTTGCCCTCACGCTCCTGGTATCCCGGCAACCGGAGGCGAACGTCGCTGCTCGTATCGAGCTGAAACCCTAACTCGTAATCGCGTTGGTTGGTTCCAGGGTACCTCGTGATGGACTCGTTCTCGAGCGCGGAGGAGGTGCGGGAGATGCGGGACCGCATGGCCGAGCTTGTCGCTGGGTTCGATGGCGCCACGTCCGCTGTCTTCTCCACCAAGGATCATGTACGCCATCCGCTTGGGTTGGGACAATCTCGATCCCTGCTTTTGTTACGCTCGTTTTCCTTCTTCATATACACACACCCTGATGCCGAAGCGCCTACATCTCTGTCTTTTGAAAACTCCATTGCTGGGTTTGAATTACACATACGTTTGGTTTACATTGCACAATTTTTGTTGTTTCAATTCAATTGGTTATGTTTGTAGCCTGTTGCAGTTTATAAATTGCATATTGTGCACGCTCAGATTTGCATATTTTTTTTTTATCTCAGATATAGCGTAATTGCCTAATTGGGATGTTGTTTTCCATTGCAGCGGCAGTTGAAGGATTACTTCTTTAAGAGCGCAGAGAATATCTCATTCTTCTTTGAGGGTACGTGATTTGTTCCCCTCATATTAGTAGGAATCACAATTCTATTAAATCTATTTTACGAACTAGGAATTGGTACTGCCTTGGACTATTGAAAATAGTTATACTTCGCTCTACTGACTTAGTTTAGTGTTTCTGTACCTTTAGCCATGTGATTTTTTTACTTGACATTGGATACTGAGATTTCATATCCCCAACCACCCCCATCTCTTTTTTTTGTGCTCAACTTGGTTGACAATATTTTGACAGATTGAGGGCCTCATATCTTTTTTCTTTTAACACTGTTTCACTCACAGAAAAGGCATATGGAGATGATGGGTGCTTGAAACAGCCAAAAGAACTTTCAATTAATAAAGTTGGGCATGGTAAGTATCAGCATGGTGCAGCCACATTCAGCTAGAAAGAATTTATACAATTATACCTAGGTGGTGGGCTCAATCATTTTTTTCTCTCCTCTGTGCATACTTTAATTTGGCCAGTAAATAGGAAATAGTGATGGAAACACCCTGTTTCACTAAATACAAGAAATTTATCATCTTCTGTGATTATTGTATCGTACTAACAGTATGTTATTATACGCCTGTGGCTCTACCCAAAAACGATAAACTATAACTTCTAAAGCGATTCCACTTTTGAAAGGCTTCCAGAGTTTCTTCTGGCGGTAATAATCTTAAAAATAACAAAATTTGTTGCATTTAATCCAATTATGTGTATTCTAAATACACCAGTGTAGAATTATCTTTGTTATAGATGTTTGTAGTTTGTGTAATCTAGCTATCTTAAATATTTATGCTTCAATTTGTTTTGTAAAGTGGTGTTACATTTTAACTCCCTTCATTTTTTGGTAAACCTCCCATGTTTGGTTGCTTCTGCCTTACAGTGTCTATTATCCTCAATGTTGTGAATGTATTATGTAAGCCATTAAAGAAAAAAATGGTGTCCAGCATGGCCTGAAATCCTGAACAACAGGGCTTGAGATATCTTACCTTCGCCATCTTTCCTGATATGCAGCATTACATGAACTTGATCCTGTGTTCAAAAATTTTTCTTTCTCGGAGAGTGTTGCAAGCTTGTTCTCCTCTTTAGGCTACAAGAGGCCTGCAGTCATTCAATCTATGTACATCTTTAAGGTAGATTTTTTAGATTCTACTTTTGCTGACATTTTATGTTATTTCTTAATTTCTTTCTTTTTTCTTTCTTTTCTTATTTCTTTTCTTCTTTTTGATAGCAACCAGGTATTGGTGGTGAGGTGGTGCCGCACCAGGATAATACATTCCTTTACACGGAACCTCGAACATGCACAGGGTTGTGGCTTGCACTTGAAGATGCAACAATCAATAATGGTTGCCTGTGGGCAATTCCAGGATCACATAAAAGTATTTCTTTCACCCAAATACTTTATGCCAAAGAATGTCTTGAAAGGCAGGACTGTCTAAGTTTTGTTTTAACTTTTGCGTTTTGTATTAGAGGGTTTGGTGAGGCGTATGATCAGAGATGAAAATGGTACACATTTTGATCGCTCCTCCCCAGCCTATGATCAAAAAGAATTTGTGCCGCTGGAAGTAAAATCTGGTGCTTTGGTGGTTATACATGGAGATCTTATACATCAGAGGTGAAATTCTCCTTTATATTACTATTGCTTCCTACTTGTGATGTACTGTTTCAAGTTAATAGTTCTATGGCTTTTTGTGTACAGTTTTGAGAACCTTTCTCCTGCGTCAAGACATGCATTGAGCTTACATGTAGTTGATACAGAAGGATGTGAATGGTCCAAAGACAACTGGTTAGTTCACAATGGCACTATTGAAGAATTCTTCTTTTACAGTACTGTTTTGATTTTCCATTACATCTAGAAGGTCTTGGCATAATTGACTATCAGCATTATTTGGGTTTAGAAATGTTTATAAAATCTGTCTTCAATCTTGAATGGGATGTGGCTAGCGCTGTTTTCCTTCTGAAATCAAAGCTTGTGACAACTGCATAATTACCTCATTGGTATGTTCGTATGATAGTTTGCACTTTTCACTAAACCAAAACATGTTAGTGCTTGATAACTCACATTGACAAACAAAATAACACATTTCGTGCATACAATTGCCGTTTGCTTATTAGGTTTGCTCTACATCTTATTAAGATTTTGATCAAGACACACTTACATGTTCGTATTGATGTTTCAGTTGACACTTTTCACTAAACCAAAACATGTTAGTGCTTGGTAACTCACATTTTGTGCTTGGTATGTTCGTATTGATGTTTCAGTTGACACTTGACAATGTTGCTCTTTGTTGAGTTGATAATAGTGGTAACGGTATAAAATGAGAATTAGGTTAATGTTTCAGAAATATAGGTACACCCATCTTTGATTATGAAACGAGGCAACTTCTTGTTTGTTTGCATTGCTGAACATGTACGCCTCATGCTCACGGTAATGATGCACATAAGGGGGCTCAATATAAAAATAGTGATTATGTCAAACTCCACTATGTATGCACCCCTTTTATAGCGCAAGTTTATGCACCCACAACCCAAGCTTGCTTACATCCAATCTGCTCAAGCTTCGCCACTGATGTACATTGAGTGTTGACATTGGTTTTTATATCTCCTTTGTTTTTTCTGACAATTTCTTTTGTTTTATCAGGATACAGAGGAAAACGCCCCCTGAACCGCTTTATGTGTCTTAGTGAAACCATTTAACCAATAGTGCAGTAAAACAACAGAGATACCAGCAAGTGACTTTTGGATCCCTTCTTTGCACAATAAAATGGGGATCCCTTCTTTGCACAATAAAATGGGGAACTGCTGTTTCCATTTCACCTGTAAAAATGTAACTTTTGTAGATACTCTTGCCACTGTAGTTTGACATTTTATTACATCCAATAAATCTCCTGTTATTAATATTGTACCTAATTTGTTTGGTACTGCTAAATGAAGAGAGCAACACAAGCTCACTTTCCATTTGTTCATGGAATGCTGCCCTGCGCTTTGGTGCAGGCGTGCAGCTGCTCTGCTCTTTATTTTGTTCTTTGGCATTATGTCACCTTTGTATTCCTGACTGCTGTGTGCTGAGCTTATAAGGGTAAGACGGACACTACGCGCTACTAGTTCCAATATCTGTATGCATCCGAAGGACGTACTTGACAGCAATGTGTGGACTATGGAAACCGAGATATCGATGATATTCAGTGAGCGCAGATGCCCTCAGTCGATCCCAGGAACAAACAAGTCGCGCGATCGTCACGAATCGTTCCGGCAGCAGAGATTGTCCAAGAAAGCAAAACCAAACCACAGCATGATGAAACTTTCTTTATACTTATACGGTAAGCAATAATACAGTGTGATAGGGACACGAGATGCTCAAAACCAAACAAACAAGCTTTTCTTTAATATAATCTCCATATATCTTGTCGTCAGTTTAGGCCGGGCTGAGATCGAGCCTGTGGGAGCTAGCCATGTGAGCCGACGCAGCCCGGGGCCCCGGCGAGCGAGCAGCCGTCCAGGACGCCAGCCACCACCACCACCCTAAACCAAGCACGAAAAAGATGTATCACCCACCAACTGCAACTGCAGGCTGCTGTTTACATGTCCCCCGCACACCCGCCGCGTGCGGGCGGCTACGGCTTGTGCAGCACCCTGCCGGCGACGACGGCGGCCTCTATGACGAGCGAGATCACGTCGATGACCTCGTCGATCATGCACTTGTTCCCCTCGAACGTGGACGTGCCCTCCCGCAGCCTCGCCAGGCAGTCCAGCAGCGCCTCGTTGCACGACGTGCTCAGGTAGTCCCCTGCGGCATATTATGTATGGTATCAACACGAGCGTAGCCGTCATTAGCCCACGTCCGTGCGTGCGTGTCGTCGAACTGAAGATTATTCAGATGATGACTGGAGCTTGTGTGTATGTATAACCAATTAACGTACTCTTTGCCTGGACGCAGTTGTCGTGGTGCATGCAGCAGGCGTCCAGCGCGTCGCACGGCGGCTCGCCGGGGCAGCCGCTGTACAGGATGCCGCAGTACTTGCCGTACCGCAGGAACGGCGCCGCTGTCGTCGTATGGATTAATAATGCCGGTGAGTAGCAGAAGATCATGTCGGGCGCTTAATGCAACTAAGAGGAAATAAACCGTAGTGCTGCAGATCATGGGCATGGCGGAGACGGGTTGATTGTATACGTACTCGTGCAGTGGTCCGACTCGCACGTGCGGCTGCACTGCTGCTGCTTGTTCTGCGCGCGAATCAAAGAGCACAGTTATTAGCAGGAGGAGTGGAGCAAGATAGATTAATGGCGAACGACGACGTGCTGCTCCTGCCTTACTGCCTAGCATGATGAACTGAAAGCTACTCCAGACCATAATTTTGTTTAGTCTGTGTGTACGTACCACGCCGTCACCGCCGGTGGACTGGATGCCGATGTTGAGCGCGGCGGCGGGCGGCGAGAAGACGGCCGCGCAGACGACGATGCCGACGACCACCGTGAGCCGCCAGGAACTGCCGCGCCCCATCCTCACTGGAGCTCTAGAACGAACTGCGCGCGCTCGCTCTCTCGGTCTCTCTCCTTGACGAGCTGGTCTGGCGGTTGGCGAGGACTCTCGCAACGGCACGGCCTGCCGTCCCCGTCCCAGGCGAGGCGAGATTATCTAGGGGCGGCGAACTGGTCGCAACTCAAGTTGCCGGCTGCGGCTGACGCTGATTTACAGGGGAGAGGATGCGGACACGGGCGGGGAAGGTGGGGTGAAGATGGGGGCGGGCGGCGGGCGCGCGCGCGTTTGGTCGTATTCGTCCCGTGAGCAGACTGGGGGCCTGGTTCACGGGCGTCAGTGCCAGTGCCAGTTGACAGCACACGGCCGCCAGGGACAAGGGACGCCGCGCTCCCTGCAGGCTGCTGTGCCCTGTGCAGTGCTGCTGTGCATGCACCAACAGCTGAGCCAGCGCAGCATGCACAGAATGACAGAACCAGTGCCATGGGCCGATGATGATAACCTCTTTGGTCGGGGTTGCAGTCTTGGAGATGTTCCTTTGCGGAGAATAACCGTTTTGTTGTGCTGTGCATCCGATCGAGCTTATTTTAGGGTTTTTGGGTCTCTCAGCATGTCAGACGACGGACGTATGCTCTGTCGATCTGCCATTGCTGTCACGCTGCGTGGCATATGTGAGCACCACGTTTTAATGTTCTTCCTTTTCCTTTCATTAGATTAGATAAACAAAAATGTCCGTACATTGTACAATATAAGAGGATTATGTCTACCTCTTCATAATACTTCCAAACGTGATCGGTGATGACTGATGAGCTTATCCACTGCGCACCAGAGCAGTGAAAAGTTTAAGGCAATCGGATCAAGCTGGACACCACGGACTTGATTGACGATGCGTGATGAGCCTTGAGCCCGGTTGCCTCCAAGTAACGAAAAATCCTACTCTTATCATAGCTTGAGAGACAGCATGGCCCATAGATTGTTTTGGTAAGCAATAGGTGATGATAATCTTGTATGTCCTTTATTGGTTTCCATGACTTCCAGGTCTGCTTGTATGCGATTTTAGTAGCGTCTTTTGGGTCATTTGGTTTACACCGTGTTCGGATATCTTAGCTTGATGCCTTCATCTTGATATCTTCTGTTTAGCTATTGATATATAGGAATCGTTTGTCTCATTTTCCTCCTAAATTGCTACTCAATCCGTTTTAAATTATAAGACATTTTGATTTTTATAGATACGTAGCTTTTATTACACATATACTCCCTCCGTCCCTAAATAACTGTCGCTTCGCTTCTCAAAAAACAACTGCCGATAATTTTAATAAATAATAAATATCATCGATTAATATCATAATTAGTATCATCGAAAAGAACTTTAGATCTAGTTTTTTAACAAAATTATTTGAGGATATAAATATTGCACGCATTTTCTACAAATCAAGTCAAACTTGTGGCACGCATCCCACGGCAATACTTATTTAGGGACGGAAAGAGTATATAGATACTAAAAACAATGTATCTAGAAAAGTCAAAACATCTTATAAATTAGAACGTAAGAGTATATTGCTATAGAATAACTGTCTTGAATTTTCTATGTTTCATTCCCTTCATGCAGTCATTATACCACTAGGTTGAGAGCGAGCAAGATAGATAGTACGTTTTCCCAAGCTCTAGTGTCCTAAGCATACTATCCTAGTGGCTATACTCAAGCTTGACATATTTCCTCTGTGTCATATCACGACACCTAGCTTTGATAAACACCTTGAACGCAATATATTGTTGTATCCATAGAACTAAACTAACAACCATGGTTATGGCAAAACCTACTGCTACGATCTTATGCTAACAAGACATATGTATTAAGAATGCATCAACATATACCATAAAAGCATTCATTGGTCATGATAAACATGTAGCATTTACATCACAATGATCCCATCCAAGAAGAACCGAGAGATTACCCCATTGATCCAATGCAAAATCTTGTTATGCATGTCGTCACAATTAAAGGGGGGCTACTGGTAAATAATAATAGGTGCAAACACGACAAGCTTTCTCTATAGTTGGATGGATCGTAGATTGATAGGTGGTTTTATTTCATCTATATGTTATATTTTGACTATGAGATTAAGTTGCCTAGAGCACATTGCATTGAGTCTCATTCTTCTCTCTTTATATTTGTTTTTTTTCTTTTATTATTACTTCGGCAATTTATCTGCAAGAAGGACTAGAACTAAGGGCTACTTGGTTTCTAAAACTTGCACAACCAAAATTAAAGCATCTATAACTCCTATAATCCTAACCCCCACTAGCCTATTTCTCTGCCTTGTAATTGGTCCAAAGCTCCCGAATGACGTCATCATCATTTTGTTCCGCGCTGTTCCGCGCTAAACAGTGGGCTGGCTCGCCTTCGTTTCAATTGGGCTGGCTACTCAGCAGTCGTTCGTTCTCTCTCTCTTTTACGGTGAGTTCTCCTGCGAACTCATAGATGCGCGGAAGAAGCTTCGTTTTCGCGACCATCCATGATGCAGCTGCTCGGCTTCCGATCCCTGCACCCCCGTCGCCTCCCAGCGCCCTCCCCAGGGCCGTGCACCTATGCCCCGGCTCCCCGCCCCTCATGCACGCCACTGCAGCGCAGGAGCAGCCCACCGCCGCCGGGCCGTTGGTCACTGCCCCGCGGCCTGTCGGACCCTGCGGGCCACTGCCTCAATGGCGCCCCGCGCCACTGCCCGACCGACCGGCCAAGCCCCCCTGGCCGGGCGTCCCTCCTTTCCCTCGAGATGGAGCAAGCACAGCAGCAATTTTTCCCCATCGCCCTGTACGGTCTGCTCCAAAGGAGGAAGATGATGGTAATTACGATATTGCCACTGATCTTTAATCCCTGTAGCTTAATCGATTAATCTCCGATTCCAAAGGGTTTCAATTGGGCTGGCTGCTCGCCAGCCGTTTCCGTTTCAATTGGGCTGGGCTGCCTGAAACCGAAGAGGATCCCCGTTTTGCTTTTCAAAAGCGACATAGATCTCCGCTTGCTTTCAGGTGCGACATTGTTTGTTCGAGTTAGGTCGGCCGCCGCAGCTTCGAGGCGCCGCCGCTCCGCTCCGCAGCCGTTAAGGTTTAGCGCCGCCACCATAGCCGCCCGCCGCCACCATAGCCGTTCGCTTGCTTTCAGTGCGGCGGTGGTTGTTCCGATTAGCTCGGCCGCCGCAGCCCGACGCACTCGGGCGCCAGCGTTCAGCCCATTTCAGCGCGCGTCGTTCCGGTTTAGTGCCGCCACCATAGCCATTCGCCTCCTGAAACTGCTTTGGAGCTATGATTCCCACCGTGCCTGTGGTCCGAGATCTGATGGCGGCATTTCCTCTCATCTTCTTCCACGGGAGGCATTTGGTGCGTTTTGCTTTGGTCTTTTGGTATGCCCCCCCCCCACTCCATTTATTTGTTTAGATGCAAACTGATATATTTTTATTATCCACATTCTGTGCATATGAATGATGCTCTTAATGTGTGGCCTGGTGGAATTGAATCTCTCGGGTGTATATATGCTTGGTTGCCTCATTGTGTTCGAGATTTTGCCTGCGTTTGACGCCATAGGTCGATGAAGCGTAGTCGCACCCTGTTACGCGTTCCTTCGATTAAGGGCTCATCCTCCTTTCTTTTTACGCAGGTCTGCTCATGCATTGTTGGGGCTGCTTACATTGTTATGAAGTTTACCATCGTCGAATAGGTACCTCTTGGTCATTAATTTTTCCCCCCCCCGCAATTGACAGTATTTTCGTTGATGCTTACAATTCTTGCTTCATATACCATGTTACCTGTTGTACTTATCTATCTTAAGAAAAGGTTTATGGTAAGAATAACATCTCTGTACAAATTGTGGAAAAAAAAGTTAATTGATGTATTGTTTATAGTTAGACTTCCATTGTTCAGGGTATAGTTGTAGTTAGTTACAATTGTTGCTTCATATACCATATTCCCTGCTGTACTGATCTATCTTGAGAAAAAGTTTATAGTGAGAATACCATCTCTATACGAATTATGGGAAAAAAGTTAATTGATGTATTGTTTATAGTTAGACTTCCATTGTTCAGGGTATAGTTGTAGTCAGTTATGCTGCTAATAGCTACTATTATCTTCTAATTCAGTTGTATGCCTTTTTTGCTTAACAAATTCAGGGAGAAGATCCTATTCTAATTCATTCTTATGTTTATCATAGTTAGAAAATTAAATAGGTTCGGATGTGCAGGTCTTTGGTATACATCCTTTTAAACCTATATGGACAGATAGTTGATCTTATTTTAGTTCGAGTTGTATTTTCATTACATAAACAGGTGTTTGATCTTATTGTAATTTAGTTGTATACCTTTCGTACTTAGCAAATTCGGGGGAGAAGATCTTATTCTAATTCATTCTTTTGTTTATCTTAGTTATCAAATTAAGGAAGAAAGATTCTGGATGGGCAGGTGTTTGCCATACATCCTTTTTGGCCACAATGAACTGATTTGAAAATAAGCTATAGAATAAACATCTAAGACACTGCAGTTACATAATGAATTATTGTATTCAATAAATGATAAATTAACACAGAATGTATAATTTTGTTATTTAAATAAAAAAAACTATAGGTGACCATTTAAATTAAACAAGGATCTGTATGATACATTTCTAATGACTTCTCCATTATTCCTTGCAGTTGCTCCCCGATACTATAGTTTAGGCAACATCGAAACACTGGTTATCATTACAAAATGCAAAGGCGGCATCAACCAACCAAGGTAGTTATATGTACATAGTGGCCTTTATTTATACAAATTAGATAATAAATTGAATAACAAATGAACAAAAACAGAGAACCTTATTTTTGTTATTTCTTTCGGGATATATTTTACATTATGCGCTATAGGCAGGTTGAATAAAGACCATGGCGCTTATGCTCTGAACCCACAACAGATTAAACAACACATTGCAAGTGCTCTCACCATAGATGTTGACCCCAATACCATAATTCATATACCACCAAATTTCATCATTCAGCTTGACAATGGCCATCGGCAAGCACATGTTCTCGCAACACATCCATTGCTTTGCATACCAATTATTTTCTTCTCGGAGATTTTGCCTTGGTCTAAGGAACATGAAAGGTGTCGGCTTCCATGGATCCCAGGTGATTGAAACAGTATTCTCCTATTTCTAAAATTTTATGAGTTTATATATTTGTACTTGGTAGAGCAAATAACTCATGCATTGATTATGGTTTCAGCATATGGCTCCAAATATCCAATCAAATATGTTCTCAAAAGATCCTACAAGATTGATGCTCGGGACACAATCATAAACACAACATCTGCACAAAAGAGCAATGTAAGCCACATAAATAACTATATTCTTTCCCAATATAACCAGCCATAAATCTCCTCTAATACTTTATTCATGCTCAGCAGGCAGTGGAGAACAACACATCTACACAAGAGGAAAATGTAAGCCACCCGAACAACTATATTTTTTTCCCCTTATATAACCAGCCACTAATCTCCTTTCATACTTCATATGCTTGCGCACAACTTAACCGTAAGCTGGATCAACGGCAAAAGGCACACCTCCATCCGAGAACATTACACAAGAAAAAAAGAGCCAAGCGGGTAAATAATTATCCCCCTCGCATGAAAACCTCTAACGGATGCTCTCAAGTAAACTCAATTTTATGTCATAGTAATGATTTAATAATTCAAACCAATTGGTTAGCACCATTCACTTCCAACATGTTTTTGCACTCGGACTGGTGGTTTGTGTGCGTTTAAGCAATTGTAGCAAAGAGTATGGATGAAACACTTGGTGTACTTTACATATGGGAGCTACAGTTTGAGCCTATCCCTTCCAATTTTTTCTCCATTTGATCCCTCTTTGCTTTCTTGTTGGTTCTCCAACTCTATATCTGTTGATATGTGAGAATCTTGGAGGGAGTGGATTGTTGGATTGCGGGGACCACTTTCGTGGAGGATGCAAGAGCTTTTGCAAGTGTTTGCTTGGCATGACAATGTCAAAGTTGCTTCATCCCGACCGAACAAAGGTTCTGGCTGGTGACTTAATGCCATGTAATGGTCGATGTTTATCAGGCCCAAATTTGGTACACAGTTCCTTGCAAAGAGAACTGCAAATGTGACGTAGCTTTGCAATCATAATGATATAGCTGTACACCACCACCAAGCCAAAGCCTGTGCATGTTTTATGTTATTCTTTGAATATATTCATCTCAAACACATATTTAAGAACCCCCTCTAAAATTACTCCTAATACTTATACTAATTGTTCCCTACTTGATTTTCATATTTATTCAACAAATGAACAGCACCTCACGTGTAAAAAGAAAAATCGATTTCGATCGGGTGGAAGAAAATGATGCGAAGGCAAACGTAAGAAGAGACAGTTAGTATTAGTATTACTTGAAAATTATTTGAGCTGACATATATTAACCAACAGTTAACTTTACGATCGACATTTCTATATTTGTAACACCTCTGGTGTTACGTTAACCTAAACTTGCCATGTCATCATCATCATTGCATAAGCATTCATGATTAGAAAACCCTAATGGAGATGATTAAAATGAGTTTACAATTCTAGGGTTTCGTTTGAGCTCTTTTTAGATCACATGTGTATGTGTGTATAATTTAAACTTCACTCACATGTTTACTTTTATCTATAAAAGCAACCAATTAAAATTAACCTTGGTGTTTGCAAGTGTTTGCTTAACCCTGACTCACACATCAACCAAGTTTTATAAATCAAATAAGGTGTAAGAAAGAATCAAATTTGAATTTGGAATTCAAATCCCAAACCCTAGCTCAAGTGGCTAAGTGTTGGAATTTGAATATCACTTTCAATTTTGGTGAGCTAACCATAATTAATTTTATAAATAAAAGTTGCTAACCAATGACACTACTTCAAAGTATGAACTTTGTACTTTGAAAGTGTACTATTGGTTGGGTTTGAAAAGTGCCACATCATCATTAATTAATTGCCCAAAGATTCAATTTGAAAATCCTTTCAAAAAGGGTAAAATTTAAAGTGTTTTTGCCCCCTTTACAATTTCATCTCAAAATATTAAAAATTTAGGAAAACTCCGAAAATACAGTTTGTGCATATCTTTGAGCTCTACAACTTTGGTATATAAAGTTTTTCAAGTTTTTGAATAAAATTTGAAGTAATTTCAAAAATTGTTTAAATTGGAAATTGTCCCCTTTTGAGTTTTAAACTCTAATTCAAAAATTATTTGGTTTCATGAAAAACTTCCTAAATGAAAGTTGTAGATCTTGAAAAATGGAACAACTTTTATTTTTGGAGATTTTCATATTTTATTCAAAATTTAAAAGTACTTTTAAAATCCTTGAAGTTAGGGTTTTTGCCCTAAATTCAAATTTGAAATGCAATTCAAAATTTATTTGGATTCTGACAAAACTTTCTTAATGAAAGTTGTAGAGCACAAAATTTTACACAATCTGCATTTTTGGAGAATTTTGAGTCTAGTTCAAATTTTGGGGGTAATTTGAAAAAGAAAAATGGGTGAGGTGTCTGCTACAGTAGATGTACAGGGGGGGCCTGCCAGCTTACCCCGGCGCCCATGCCGGCCGGTCACCGACCGCCGCCGTGGCCAATCTCGCGCGTTCCCGGGTTTCACGCGACGCCGTCCACTTCACCGCCATCGTGAAGCTGCCTGCCACCTCCACGACCCACCCTTGCTCTATAAAAGGTCGTGGCCGCCGCCGTCGCCAAGCTTCTCCTTTCTCTGCCGCCATCGACACCTCTTGGTTCACCGGCAAAACTCGCCTTCCGTGCTCCACGATCAAGCCTACACCCTTGCACACAGCTCCGCTAGCTTCTGCGTCCCCCACGAGCCACCAATCGCGATCTCTAGCCGGAGTCGCGCAAACGCCGTTGTCTTCCCCCCTCCGTCCACTTCCGCCGCCGCCCTCGGTCACCGCCGTCGACCCTGTTCCACCCACTCCCACGCTCGTAGCTCCTTTGTTTTCAAGTCACGGTGAGCTCCTAAGGCTTTCAGGGGTGTCGGTTGGGTTTGAGTCGTCGTGAGTTGACCGGGACACCGCGAGCAGGCGCTCGCGGTGCGCCGTGGCCGCGCACGTTGCTATACCTGTCTAAGGTCGCTGTGTATCGCGTTCGAGTCGTTTCGGGTCCGCAGTGAGTCGCTGGTTACGCTGCTACGCTTGGTCTCACCGGAGATACTCCGGTGCGTCGGCCGCCGTGTGTCACACCGCCGCCGAGCCGCCATAGCCGTCGCCATGCGAGCTCCGGTGAGTGAGAGGGGGCGTATCATAGCTCGTTAGGTGCGTCTCGGAGAGAGGAGTCTGGTGATGTAGTTAGTTTCGTCTGAGAGGGCGTCGTTGGGGAGAACGGTCGCCGGCCGCCGCTGCGCCACTGTTCCGGTCGGAGATAAGAAGGAGGACGACGGGGCTGACACCCCGGTCCCGCCTGTCAGCGTCTGTGAGAGAGAGAGAGAGAGAGAGGAGAGAGCGCAGGGCGCGCGTGCGGATGGGCCGCACAGTGAGCCCACGGGCGGGGTAAAATGTTTTTTTTTCTTTTTCCTTTTTAATTTCTAAATGTTGTTTTTCATCTTTTTGTGATAATTTATTTTGGGTAGATAAAAATGAAACAAAAATATGTATGTGATCCCTGTGATGTGCTCTATCCAAGAAAAATGCTAACTCTATTTTTTCAATAAAATTTAATTGTGCTTTATTTTGCTCTTTAAATTAACAAATGCAACTTCCATGAATTTTAATAATTAAAATATAAGTCCAAAAATCATGAAATTTATTTTGTGTGCTAATTAGGTGATGATGATCTTAATTATGAAGTTTGATCCTGTTTTGCTTAATTTTTGTATTACACTTAATTAATACCTTAATTCTTTAACTAATTAGGGTTTAATTAATTTCTAATTAGTAAGTTAATTAGTGGCTTTCAACGACTGTAAAAATGATTAATAAATTAGTAATCACCCTTAATCACTATTAGTGTTGCTTACTTTTGGGATTGAGTGATGACCCTAGGTCATTAACCCTAATGACCTTCGGCATTTCATGTTCATTGCGTACCGTTAGTCCGTCATCGTCGACGCTAGTTATACCTTCTTAGTGCGAGGTTATCGTGAAGGAAAGTTGTACTCAAGATAGGTTAACAATCGTTGCATCATTATCGCATGCTCTTTTTATTCACCGCATCGTAATCATGCATTTCAATCGTGTAGTTGTTGTGTCCGAGGAAGGAGTTGATCCAGCTCCCGCCTTTGAAGAAAGTGTTCAAGTGCGAGGGAGGTTGGTCCAGATCCCGACAGTGCCATCCCCGAACCTCACTTCTCCGAGCCCCAAGACAAGCCCCGGATGCATTTAAACAATTCCTTGTTTTTCGAAAGGCTTTATATTTTATGTTCCGGATATATGCATTAGGTGTTAGGAGTTGTGTGATATCCTACTTTGATGCATTTACCGTACCTTGATATATTACCACTGAATACTGTTTTTGATTTCGAAATGCTTAGTACACGCTTAGCCTTGCTACTAGTGTAGGTTTTGATAAACTGCTTTCAAACGTGTGATAACAATACTCCCCGAAGGGAATTTATTTAAAACCCGATGTTGCTTGTTGTTTATCCTTGTTCCGACGGGGTCAATGGTATACAACAAGAACATGATGATGAGTAACTCGAGACGCGTCGGTGGAGTGACTTGCATCGAAAAGGGCTAGTACCACGTGTAGTGTCGCCCACTTGTGTCGGTTAAGGACCGTCCGTTGTTTGGCGCTGGGATCATGAGGTTATTGGATAGTACTAGTCGCATGCTAATGGCGGTAAGCTCCCTTGTACCATCCGTGACGAGAACGGACACCGGAACGGGAAGTAGCGTGTACCCACACTACGAGCGCACCGTCGACGGTTAGACTGACGGCGTAGGGAGATGGTGTACTGTACTCTCGTGGCTAGGACCCGTTCTGGCATGGAGAAATGCAAGCGTGAGTTGATGTATGTGAGATGTTCGGTCCTGCATACATCGTGTGGCTAGGAAGCCCCAGCTGGGTATATTAAGCGATTCGAATCGTCGGTGCTCCACGATATGGGAGACTTGATCCGAGTCCCGGCATCGTAGTAAGAATGAAAGTGTGAGAATGAAAGGTTTTGAATCCGGCATGTGTTTGACAAGTGATTGTTAAAGTAAGGATTGGCTTAGTCTCTTTTCGCAAAAGGATGTCTTTTGATCTTGCTAAAGCCTCACCTTGATTCCCATTAGCCAGCATTCCTGAGTCTTCTCCCTAATTTTTTGTCGGGTAAGTCTTGCGGAGTACTTTTTGTACTCAGGGTTTGTTCAACCCCTGTTGCAGGTGAACCGCATGGGCAAGAGTGCTACGGCCCTTGTTGCATGACGGTTGTCGAAGAAGTGACTGACGAGGAATGAATTGAGTGGCCTTTGGGCAGGGCACTTTCGTTGTGTGGTTTGTAATAAAGTTATATAATGGTACTTCCGCTGGTTTGTAATAATGACACTCTGGTTTGTATAAGTTTACAAAAGGTTTGTAAATTAAGTTATTGTATACTCTGGTATTTGTATATGAAAACTGTTGTAATATCGTGATGTGTCTCGTAAGTATCGATCCCGAGTAATCGTGGTTTTATCGGGGATCCACCCGATGGAACGTTTTTAAGTTATGTGGTGTACAAGCATAGCCGACGGAGGTCTTAGGGACAATGTCAGGTGCTTGTGGGCCATATAATTTACAAGGTTCTGCCACAATATTCCTCAAAACTGCAGGCAAAGTTACACATGCAGCGAGAATATTGGGCATCAACAAGATAATTCAAGCCACCCCATGATCTACTGAACTATCATCAATAAATAACTTACTATCGTTTGTTTAATTATCGATGGTTCCTAACCATTCAGCGTTTCTCAAAATTATAGTAAATGTTGAGTTAACCCCAGACTTAGCACTTCAGTTTAAATAGTTTGTCACTTGATACTTCAGTTCAATATTATAATCCATTATCTTGCATTTCAACGTAATTCCCGCAGCAACGCGCGGGGAATCCTCCTAGTTCCTACAATTTTTGGCTACCCATTGGTTTACTACAAAAATTTGGCACATCAATTTCTATATGACCAAAATCATGGTAAAAATATCACTAGAATCTTATTAAATCTCACAAGAGAGGAGTGTTCGTTTGCTATGTGGTTTTGGCACTCAATCGAACGCCTGTTTGTTTGTTTTTCCCCCTAACTTTGACAAACTTTAATTTTGACAAGCCTAAGTTTTAGTTTGCCATGATTTTGGTTGTTTTTTAGAATTCAACCAAACAAGCTTGTCAAAGTTTCCTTTCTTTTTTTATTAAGTTTCCTTTCTTTTTTATTAAGGAAAATGAACTATCATACTGAGACAAAGACACTGGCTCGGATAGACATGCTGCAACACAAAAATAATGACCAACATGAGTTATAACTCTCTATTTCACAACGGGCAAACCATTTGGGACCACACATCATTGGAATTCCTAGCACTCTAGACGCAGGAGGTAAAAAAACAGGGCCGATGATCATTATATTAGAGCTCATTTCTTGAACTCTGTAGACTACAGACACACATGTGAACCAGAACAAAACCTATAAATAGAAAGCGGACAAATAAATGCAGTGCAATGATTTACTCTTTCAAAGCTACAAATAGAAAACAAATAACAGTCCCATCCAATATACTCCCTCCGTCCCTTTTTAAATGTCGCCGTGGGATGCGTCTTAACAAGTTTGACTTGATTTATAGAAAATACGTATAATATTTATATCTCTAAATAATTTTGTTAAAAAACTAGATCCAAAGTTCTTTCCGATGATACTAATTATGATATTAATCGATGATATTTATTATTTATTAAAATTGCCGGCATTTGTGTCTCGGGGAATTGAAGCGATAAATAAAAAGGGACGGAGGGAGTATGAAAGTAGTACGCTCAAAGGAGGCATTGAAGAGCATTCGATTAAACGAATACATGAGGCGTTGATTTCATGTTTGATACACATGGTTAGGTACTAGTTGGATTAAAAATTAAAATAAATTAGTTCTGGTTGGTTTACTAGTTGGCTAACTACTAGTTAAGGACTTGTCAAAAAAATTTAACCACCTATTAGCCCTTCTGTTTGGATGAGCTAAAACTAATTTAGAATAATTTTTAGCTAACTACCAATTAGCCCTTGGATCCAAACCCAAACAGACCTTGTAGTGTGTTTTGATGAGTATGCTGCATATTATTTTTTCAGCAGTTCTATACTCCAGTCTCGAGAGCACTAGTCCATCATGCCAGTGGTCCTTGGATTTAGCTATCAAGGAGGAGTACTTTAGTTAAATTTTCTGCAATTTTGGTGGAACAGTCTCTCGAATGGAGGGCATTGGTCCCCGCGTCAAATGCAAATGACGGATAGGTTCACTTCACACATGGCCTCACCGTACAGTGATGATGAATCTGAAACTTGATTAGCACGCTTGTGAACCATTGGTACAAGTAAAAGAAGTTAGTTGAGGTAATCAATGACGAAGCAAAACCAATTCCAGATTTAAATAAACAAAAACATTTCAAGCCATTTTCATGTGGACAAGAAAAAAAAAAAACGAGGCTGTATTATACCTGAACATTTGGCAATTTGCATTCAAATTTTTTTTTTTTTTGAAACCTTGAGACAAGCTTTATTCATTTAGGATCATTACATATGCCAGTAGTGAACTGAGCGTTGTGTTTAATTGCTCTATTCTTTTGATCGAGTGGGTTAAGTTCTTCACTTGCTACAAATGCTTGCATTTTACTAAATTTATCATATAGTGTTTACTCCCTCCATCCCAAAAAGATGTTTGTTCTCGCTTCCCGAGAAACAACTACCGGCAATTTTTATAAATATTAAATATCATCTATTAGTATCATAATTAGTATTATCGGAAAGATATTTAGATCTAGTTTTTTAATAAATTTATTTAAAGATATAAATATTGTACGTATTTTCTACAAATCGAGTCAAACTTGTGAGTACGAACACCAAAAACGTCATCCTTTTTTGGTACGAAGGGAGTAATTCGCTATTCTTTCATCGAATGTCTACAGAAGACAAGTACAGACAAAGCACCGTGCGGTGATTAGTCTGTTCATGATCAACATATTCAATGTCTCATCAGAAGTGCTCTAAAAAACTATGTTATGCATCGTGCACCCCATAGGGATGAGTGCATATGTTTACACGAGTGAGTCAAAGTGAATAAGAGTGCATGTACATGAGAGCATATATGTATTGTGAACTAAAAGACAAACTTTTATGTATAATGTATGTGTGTTAAATAGCTAATCTAGAATCCCATCAATTTCTTATTGCCTAGGAGCCATATAAGAAAGTCATGTCCTTGTCTGAACCCCAAAACCCCAAAAGCACTAGCACCATTCTATCCTTGCACTTGGTCGAGTTGCCTTACCTAGTGAAGCCCAAACCTGTTTGACAGGCTATCCGAATGTCCCACCAAACTACCTTACAATAACCACGTCAACTCACCAACCAATTCCTTCTGTCGAGTTATTTTGGCTCCAAAAGACTGTACGTCCACTTGCTCTGCTAACTATACTCCATGACACTGGTGGCAACAACATTTAACCTTGTAGTTTATAGACCTTATACACTCTATTCGTAGTCGTCAGTCTGAACTAATCACATCCAATAGTGCCTCATAACTCTCCTAATATTTATACCTTTTCTCTATCTCTAAAGTGATAGGAAGAAGAGACAAGAAAGGGAAAATATGAAATCTCTAAGGTTCTCCACCCAATTTTCGACCATACTCAATTCCCTAGCTAAATTTCAGTGTCATGAAGCTATTCCATTACTCAAGCATCATATTCAACCTCCCCGAGTGCATCCTTGATGGTTCCACCTCTTCCATGGGTGTGAGGACTCCATGAAGGCTGCTCATAGCTCTAAGTCTCGTTGGGTAAGTGATTCCTATATTTATCCTTATCCATATCTAAGTTTCAATCCCTAGCCTCGTGCTCTTTAACATTGCTTAAAATCAGTTTTCTCCAAGCACATTTCTAGGATGGACTAGGCAGTACCAAGACCTTAGTAGCGAAATCAAGTACCCTACATCATACCTTTAGCCACGAAACTTGAACACACAAACCACCTCTAGCCATCCCCCGTGACAAGCTTGGAATGCCAACTTCAACCAAACAAACAGTGCACACGTAGACTATTCGTCTATTCGGCATGCCGCATGCACTGTCTAATAGTACGAAAACCAGACCAAAGTACCCAAGTTCTACTTTAGTGTATTGTCTAGTGGTCTCAACAGACTTCATCAATACTCATGGCTGGCTATTAGAGCCGTCAGTTGGTGCTTGTAAATCATATGATCAACTCCATAAACAAAGATTGTTGAGTTTCCTAAAAGAGGTTGTGAGCTGTTCGTTGTGTTATGCACTTTACCAACTATAGACCATAGCTCTGCTATTAGCCATTAACGTCGTGATCCATGTAGTGGCGGATTTGTGGCAAAATCATCATCACAAACAAAGCTTATTACGCAGAACATGTCACAAAAATATTTAAAATAGATTTAACTGAGTTATTTGTTGTGACGTACTTCGACGGACATAGCTTTGAAACTGGAGAGCTAACCCAGAGTTTTAGCGTAAACAATCATGACGAATAAATTTTACACTCAGAATATACGTCACACAAGTACTTTATTATCGTCTGATACGTTGTTTGAGGCAAAATTTTAAATCACGTTTAATAGCCTGAGTTAAAGACAAAAAAGATTGATTAAAAAACAAATATACACCTTCATTTTAAATTATAATGTATTTGATGTTTTTTACTCTAAATTTGGCCCTCATCTTTATTAAAAGAATTATGCAAATATAGTTAAATTTAAGTTATTATTGAAGAACTTTTATTATAAAGCAAGCCACAATTGAAGATATGATATTTAGGTAATTTTTAATTAAGACAAGTTATCAAGTAAAAGAATCAAACTAAATATAATTTAAAATAGAGTTAATAATAATTAGAACACAATTTCTTTAAAATATAAGCCATCAAACTAGCTCAACAAACTGTCCTCCCCTTAAATTCTTTGCTTCGGCGAAGTCGCCAGTGTTTTGGCCCGCGGTATTATCCATCCACCACGCGGCTGCCTCTTCCCACATCCCACGCCGCCTCGCCTTCCCCTTCCCTCTTCCACCCCTCCGTCCATCGTCCTCCTCTGCGCCCGTACGCTCGCCTCAAAACCCCCGGGTGCCGTGCTAAAACCCTAGCCGTCGAATTACCCCTTGCCCGCGCAGAGCAGACGAGCCCGAGCCCGCTCTCCTCGGGCATGGCGTCCTCAGGGGCCGCCGCTAACCTCTGGGTGCTGCTTGGCCTCGGCATCGCGGGCGTCTTCCTGGCGGCGCGGCGACTGAGGCGCCCTGCGCGCCCCGACCATGGCGCCTTCATCGCCCGCCTCGAGCTCCTCCCGCCGCCCCAGCCTCCGCCGCCGCAGGCGCCCCACCCGCTCACCGGACTCTGCTTCGCCATCGCTGACGCGTAAGCTCTTGCAACCCTCGACCCTCGTGTTTGGTTGATTCTATGCTTTAACATCGTATTTGGATCGGCGGAAGGATTTTTAGAGCTGCATGATTAGTAATTCGATCGATTGGATGATGCTAGCTTGTTATCGATATCACGTATGATGTTGTGAGTGGTGGAATTTTTGGCTGGTATCACTGAGCTAGGGCGATACAAATTCACTTGACAGGGTGCATTGATGCCTTATGCCATCATGCCAAAGTATAGCATGCTTTTGCTCTTACCTATTGCAGCATAACATGATTGTGTGTGTTTTTAGTTTGCTCTATATTGTAAAGTTGGACATGTTCTGTCAATCGATTGTAAATTTCGTCACACTAGACAAATTCGTGCACGACTTGCCTGAGCCAAAAGGATCAACAAAGAAGCATGAATTAAACAGAGCTTGTTTTGCCATGCAAACATGGATATGCTCTTGGAACCGAGTAAATTGCCTCACGTCAGACAGCTTTATGCATTTCCTGATACCAAATGAAGGCTTTAAAGGAACATGAATGGAACAGCGGAAACGCTCCTCATCATGTGTCCGACGCACTGACATGTCGTTTTTCATTGACCCCCTGCTCGTCACGCCTCATCCCTCCAATTCCCTATTATCCACTCCCGTGCTCTCCTCTCTCTTCACACATCCTCTCTCCAAGCACCAACCTAGTGCTATTCACGCCAAATCCGAGATACCAGAGACCAGATCCGGCAGGAATCAAATGGCCCCCTATCGATGCCACCGCCGCTCTAACATGGAGAACTTGGCTGTCATGGTTGCTGGTCGCGTCCTGCTAGGTTTCTGCTCCCTCGCAGGTCAAGGGGAAGGGGATGGTAGAGGAACAGGTGGTGTACCTGAGCATCCCTGGAGGAGATTTGGTGTGTGTGGCGGCAGCACCCTAGCCAACAGAACCTCCATGGAGCACTTGCTGCGGCAATGCTTCATTACTTTTCACGGAATGTTTGAATAACTTTAATGATTTGGTGCAATGGGTTTTCTTGGATGTTAAAAATTCAGCCCTTGGAGAAAGACCACACCCCCGTCTACACAGGGCATCTGTCCAGGAGCAACCAGGATGCGGATACAGATCACTTGTATGTCTGCAGCTGCGTCAATGGAACAGCAGGGGTGGGGGTTGTTTTTCTTTTTAACGCAGCCCTGGAATTCCGCACGAGGGCAACAACGATGGTACAAGAGGTAGGTAGATGTGGAGGCAAAGGGCTGAATGACGATAGTCCCATTGTCCTTGGATTAATTAGAAGTAGATATGTTATCGTTCGTGGATTAAATTAAATGAACTGTGGATCAAAGGGATAGGATGCTGCGTCCACTGCCAGATCTGGACACGGCATCCGGTGCTAGCTGCACCAATGGAACAGAATTTTTACCTGATGAATGGATTTGCATTTACCTGTCATAAAATTAGACAGGGCTTTACCTTCTTTTAAAGAATCGTCGAAGTGGTTTGCGTTGAGAACTTTGAGACATAGATAGTGTTCTACCAGTTTTAACATGATACTTTGCATGCCAACCATCACATTGTATCTGCAGCATTATGGCGTATAAATGCTACTGGCCATAAAGCCATTACTTGAAATAAGGTATTCTAAAATCTAAAACTGGTTTTAAGGTGTAATCTGGTGAGTTATAAGGTATAATCTGGTGAGTTAGTATCTGAACCAAGGATAATATTGCTTCTACTTGCGTATTTTTTTCCACAAAGGCCAAGGCCGAATTTCATTACTGCAGCAACGAAATTACAGAGTCCAGTATGTAACGTAAAAAGCAGAAAAGAAACGAGGCAGCGCGCCACCAAAACCCATGATCTCAAAGGGATCAACACCAAAAGACCGGAGCCACCTCCCGACTAGGCAAGACTAGGACTACACGCCTACCAGCAAATGCGAGAAATATGAACAGAAACATACAAAGACAGGGCCGCAAACCCTCACAGCATGCAGGCTGCCCAAACTCAACAGACTTCTATCCTACAAAGGAGACGAGCTGGCGATCTTCCTGAGACTGCATCTCCATATCCTTCTTGTGAAAGAGCAGGGCCGCTGTTTTCACCACCTCTGCGCCGTGGACGACTTGAGCGCCCACACCTTCCTTGAAGAGACCTGCCCAGTATACAAGTAATGTACAGATAACGCACACAATCTCAGAGATTTTACTCTTTTCTGCTCGAAACACACAGAATTTCGTGTTTTCCAAATAGCCCAGCAAATGGCAGCTAATCCGGCCGCTATACCATTTTCCCTCCTGTTAGACTATTCATTATCCAAACACCTTCCTTGCGTATTTAAGAAGCAGCTATAAATTTCTTGAACTTTATTACCCTGCCAAAAATTATTATCATAGGTATATAATAGAGATTTTGCCTCACTACTCTCTGAAAAATGTTCATGTACTTACCTCTATGTTTTTTTTGGGGAGGTGGTTTGCATTTTCATGCTATAACATGCTTCTTCATGTCTGTATATTATGGTAGAAATGTTGCTGCTGTTTTGTGATACAGTAGTAGTTTTAGATCTGTAGGCATTGTTAAAATATTATATAATTGTTGCACCCAAATCATGAGAAAGAAGATTTAATATAAATGTTTGCCCTACCTTGGGGTCAAATTATTTCTTTCCAGTGTTGCATGTCATTATTTCTGGGACTGAACCAGTAGATCAGTAGTACATCTGCAATGGTGCTTTCTGTCATCTTGCATTATTTACCCTTGAGAACAAATATCTGCTTTAATGATTTGCAGATTGCATGTCCGTGGTTATATTACAAGTTTCGCAGTCTTGAATGGGCAAAGACACATGATGCAGAAGTGCAAACATCTCCAGTGGTTTCAGCTCTTGTCGATGCTGGTGCTATTTGTGTGGGGAAAACTGTTATCGACGAGATGGCATACAGGTAAAAAAAAATTCCTTGAAATTTGTTTTGTAGAGTTGATTTCTCCTTAGCTCTTGCTAATTATATATATTTTTTTTCATATCATAATGACAACAAAAGCTCATTGCATTTACTAGGATATGTATTTTAGCTGGATTCTGTGTGTTTGACTTAATGGACATTATTATTTCAGTATCCATGGTGAGAACAAACATTTTGATACACCAGCAAATCCTGCCGCTCGGATCGAGTACCAGGGGGATGTTCAAGCGGATCAGCTGTTGCAGTTGCTGGTGGAATGGTAGATTTTGCCCTGGGTGAGCTAATTGTTTTTTTTTCATAAATATTTGTAGTTTCTGGACAGCGTGTGCATGCTACAATCTTTCTTTATTTGAGAGGCATTGGTTATTATTGGACTGAAGCTTTCTTAGTTATCTTAATATCACATGTGTTATGACTTTACGAGCAGTGCGTATCCAACTAACCATCTCTAAGCTCCAAGATAGAAAGAAAAATTGTATCAGTTTGCATGCAACTCATAGTAAAATAAAAAATACATGCTGTGGATCTTGATGAATGCTTGCATATGTTTTTGATATTTTGCCCTTTAATGTTTTCCTTTCATGAGAATTTGTGCTTTCGGTACATGGTTCACACCATATGTTGCAAAAGGGGCTTAATCCTTGTAATCATTTGTAAAGTGAAATATAAGAAAGGATCATTAAGTTTTGATATAACAGTGAGATTTTCTTTCAAATGTTTAGGTTAGAGTTGGAACCATTACATATGTCTCTTGATAGCTAATATTTTTTTTTTCTTATGGTTCAGTTCTTTTAAAAAATGGCCTTTTATATAGAGTTGGTAGCTGTCGACTATTGTAGTGCAGCTCTGAAATATACTGCATATGTTGAGCTCTCTTATTTGGTCTACGTAGGGTGTATTTGTCTTATTACCATAGAATAGAACTGCTGAATATATTACACAGTGATCCTGATGCTAACAGTATATTCTGTTCCTTCATCTATATGACCAAACAACCATACTTCGACGCCCCTCACATATCTAGAATCCAGAGGCCTATGTCATGGAAAGCATTTTTTAAAATAATGTTGAAGATAGGTTTCAAATTTGACCTTTGGGCTTTCAGCTTTGCTCTTGGTCAATATTGAGTTTGGTTCACCAACCAGTTCATCCAAGACCTTATGCTTTTGTGTAAAGTTGTGCAGTAATTTCAGTTTTGAAAGCCTTGTTTGACTTCTTTCCACTCCCATCTTCGAAAGAGCATGATAGATCTCACTCTCACATTGCTTACCATCGTCATTCATCACGCATGCAAAGATTTTTGGCATTCAAGAGTTGTTAAGTTCGTTCCCCCGAAGATGGTCTTAAAAAACCTAATATTCTCAATGGACGAAATTTTGGAAGAATGGAATAAATTGTCCAAGAATTTCTGGTCATGAACCATCACTATCCATGCTCTTCTGCGTGTCCAAAAAATAAAAAGAATCGTCACTATTCATGCGTCCATGCCTCACAGCCATTTCCTTCTTGTCCCTCCATTACCTAGTGTTATGCCATTCACATTTTGAATATTTGATGGTGATGTCACTTCGTTGTTTATGCTGTGTCTTTGCTAATGGTAATTATTTAGTCAGAGATTGTCCAATTTATGATGTATAGAAGTAAAAAATAAAAAAAATAAAAAATGAAGATCCTAGCAGGGAAACAAAAACTGGTGTTAACCTGCCGATAAATACCATACTGTTTGGTAAGAGGTGTTTGCATACTAGCTTTGAACTTTTTTATATAATAGTTCTAATGTTTATGAAAATAAACACACATTATATCGCGGAACAGTGTGTAACAGAAAAATTATAAATCGATTACAGGAGACTGAGAATAATAGTGTTATTTTCATTTGATTAATGCTACAGAAAATGTGGTTCGGCAGGTATTGACTCGATTGGAGGTGTAAGGGTACCAGGTGCTTATTGTGGTGTCTTGGCATTCAGGCCTTCACATGCTGTGGTTTCCAGCAGTGGTGTCATTCCTGTTGCGCCTAGCCTGGACACTATAGGTATTTGCTGGAAGTATTTTTCTCATTAGTGTGGAGTTTATGTCTTGAGTGGCATAATCTATTTCAGAACCGTGCTCTGAATCCATTTTTTTTAACTCATGGCCCAATATTTATGTCTTCTATTACAGGTTGGTTTGCAAGGGATCCAAGTGTGTTGCATCGTGTTGGGCATCTTCTTCTCAGACTTCCTTACGCCGGTATTCGCCAACCTAGAAATTTTTACATAGCAGACGATTGCTTTGAACTTTCGAAGATACCTACTAGGAGACTTACTCAGGTGGTGACGAAGTCTGTGGAGAAGCTCTTTGGAAGTATGTGTTTATTCTATGTGATTTCCTTCATTATTTCAAAACTTTCTGGATTCTTTTCTGGCAGTTAACTTCCTAATGGTGAACTATTTATTGTTTATTTTATTAGGACAAGTCCGTCATGTGAATCTTGCAAATTATTTGAGTTCAAGAATATCCAGCCTGAGTAACTATTCAAATGGGCATAAGAATGGAGATTCAAAGTTCCCTCTGTTGCTAGCACTTTGTAATGCCATGAGATCCCTTCACAGGTATGTATCTTCCTAAAAAGTACTGCTGTTGCTAAAGAAATAAGGAGTGATGGTTGGATGCGAAATATTATTTGTACTACTCAATCTATGACTTCCAGTACTCTAGTAACTTCAGTTGAAGTTGCTCATAGGTTTTTGACACAGTTCGGGAAGATAGTTTTAGGATCCAAACAATTAGGTGTTAGTTTAACTGTTCATTAAATTAGAAGAAGTCGTAGAGAGCATTCCCCTTCCTCCAAAGGGACCACAAGTTAAGGACTTCTTTACCTGCAATGTAGTTTCAAATTTTGCGGTGTATGATTGCAAATGCTTTAGTTCTCCAAAATGATTGCAAATTTTGTCCATGTGCCCACCACATCTATTGTTAATTTATTATATGCCTTATCTAATGTTATTTTATTGTAATTCAACTTTTCAGTTGTGTGTTGTAATGGTTAGCTCCTTCTATTTGTCATCCTTTAGCGATTTGGCATCATTTGGTGTAATAATGTTAATTCACAAATTGGATCCAGGCGGGAATTCAAAGGCCAGCATTTGGAGTGGATAAACTCAGTTAAATCTGCTGTGGATGCTCGCATAGTCAGTAATTTATCTGAGGAAGGTGATTCAGATATTGATGGCTGCCAAGATGTGAGGAAAGAAGCACGCTCTGCTCTAAGTGAACTTCTTAAGGTACTGGGACATTGATTTCAGAATGAACTATTGTTTATTTGTTTAGTCGCGAGCTCATGATTGTGCTTGCTATTGCTAACAATATTGCTAAAAAATGTGGCTATGCTTTTTATTGCTTAGCAGTTAGCACAATTTTATGATCGTTACTGGTAGTTTTACTGGATAAGTATCATTTGTGAACCCGCATGACTGATATTTCTGACTACCATAGGGAAACAAAACCTGTTTCATAGGCTTTTTGCATATGCCATTGGAAGATTCGTATCATATGCTTTTCATGTGTGTAGAATGGCAAAGTTGCCCTGACAAGTGAGAAGCTACTCTGCATACACAACAAAAAAGAAAAAAGAAAGGTTTAATCGTTTATCAGGAACACTATGTGCGACCAAATTCTACTATTTTTTTCGAGAACAATTCTGTTCTTTGTCTTTGTTATCAATCCACAGTTGAATCTGATACATTCCATGTTTTCTTACTAATAAGAATGCACAATTAACCACTTGAAGGAACGTTGTAGAAAGTGAAGTTCTGTTGGTGAAATTTTCTAGTTGTGATGTTTCAGCTAAGTCCTAGTGTGTGCAACAACTGAGTTTACTTTTTGTGGAAAAATAATCCTTTGTAATTTTTTCCTGCTTGATCTTTGTAATGTATCGTTTTTTTCCTTTCTCATGCACTTTTGTCAAGACTATTTGTGTTCTATGATCCATTGTTTTCTGTATTTATATAGAAAAGTGGTACCACTGAATGTGCTGTTGTCATCTTACTTGGTATTTAATAGTGTAGTACCAATGCCTTATTTTCTGATGTGCTAATCCAACAGGATGATGGGATTCTGGTGATTCCAACTGCTTTGGGGTGCCCCCCAAAGCTTAACGCTAAGGAACTCTCATCTGAAAGCTACAATTCTCAAACACTATGCCTTTTGTCTTTAGCTAGCATGTCAGGGTGTTGCCAGGTAGAGTATTTCTGTAGACCATCTTTCACTGATAATTTGGGTTTACTAGCACATAAACTATATGAACCTGTTTTTGTTTCTCTTCCAGTGATCTGCTTAACCTTATTTTTCTTTATGAGGTTGCAAGCTTGCAATCATATGTCTCCGATTGGCATTTTGAACTGAACATTAATCCTAAATTCTAAGAGGGCCTGAAGTTTGTAGTTAAGCCCTGTTGAGCCAATGAAGAGTTCTAGAGTGACGTTACACAGCACGAGTTAAGCTACCAGAATAATTAAGTTTCCTGAGATCTTCTAGAGAAAAGAATCACTGTAGCCTATAGGGTAGTTCAAACTTTGTTCTGAATGAAATAGAATATTTGCAGAAGTTTTCCAAAGTATAGCAGTCAGATTCTAACGACAGAATTAAACAATGTTCGGAAACAAGGGAAGGGGACAGATGATTTATTACATGGGCTCAATCATAGCAGAATGCCAAACCTCAGAGTTCTTTTTTTTTTTTTTTTAAAATTCTATTTGAATGATGGAGAATTGGAGATGCGAATACTACTTTTAGGATTTAGGTTTGAACCTTGGTGTGAATATAAGTAGTCATTGGAATAGATAGTGCCCTCAAAAATTTATAGTTGATAGTGCCATGTAATACACTATTACCTGTTATGGAATAAATATGCTAATAGAATTTGGGTGAATATCTGTGGAGTTTATAAATCTGGATGAAGATGATGAGCTTCACTGTCATTCCTAGCTTTAGGTGCATAGCTTGTGCGCTTACTTTTCCAGTAAGCACTCTTTAGATCTGTAATAACGCTCAGCTGTTTGATGACCATTTCAGGTTTCTATTCCTTTGGGTACACATGATAAGTGTCCCATTTCAGTTTCGTTGATTGCTAGGCATGGTGGTGATCGGTTTTTGTTGGACACAACTCAAACCATGTATACAACCATCCAAGAGCAAGTGGAAATACTTGCAAAATCTAGTGTTTCAAGTAAACAGGCGATGAATGAAGAAGCAGCTGAAGCTGCTAAAGAGAAAGTTAGTTTTTCCTTATTGCACATTCTTGTGGGATGTAAAATTTTCAAACTCCTGTGCAAATCCTCTAGTAGCACTTTGGCTTAACTGCAATAAAACAATGTTCACTTAGAAGAATCTTATGGCATCAAAGAAAGTTAATTTTTCTAATTGCTCATTCAATTTATCAAAGAAGAGCCTGATGGTAGTTCACTTAAGATACAGTCCTACTGTGTCAACTGTCTTGGTCATACTTGTTTCTCATATGCCCTGTAACTATGCTCAATCAAGTGTTGTCACTTAGTAACACTATGTTGCAATACGAACCAAATCTTTCTTGGAGGATTAGTATGTTAACATTGGTCTCACTAATTTTCTTTTGCTTCTCGACAGGGCAATGCTGCATTTAAGGAAAAGCAATGGCAAAAGGCAGTAACTTTCTATACTGAAGCAATAAAGTTAAATGGAAAAGTGGCTACATACTACAGCAACAGAGCTGCTGCCTTTCTAGAACTAACTAGGTATGATTTTCCCCTATCTAGCATCTTTTTTTTCTTAAAAAAATTTAATGGTTTGACATGAGTGTTTTTCAACACTTCTTTGTTACTCGGTTCCTTTCAGCTACCGTCAAGCTGAGGCAGATTGCACAAGCGCCATCGACCTTGATCCAAAGGTTTGGTCCTGCTTTTTTGTATTTTGGGCTTTTGCAATTTTATTACAGAGCAATGTGCATTGGATATTATTCTAATATATTCAATACAGGCAAAATTAGAATGGAACCTATGATATTGTGATTTGTATTTAAACTTCCTTATGTATGTGCTGTAGGCAAACATCCCAATGATTTTTTACAAGCTGTATTTATTGCTAGTAGACTTATTTGTTTAGATTTTTAAACATTGGACACATTTGATTTTGGTTGATGTTTCGATAAGTAATAATGCATTTTGTCCTGAAACAATTGGTTTGCTATTTGCTATATATTCTAACATCAATCCATTTGTTGTTGATAGAGTGTGAAAGCTTATTTACGGAGGGGCACTGCAAGGGAGATGCTAGGTTATTATAAGGAGGCTGTTGATGGTCAGTCTTGCCTTCCCCCTTTAGAATTATATGCAAGGAATTATCTGCTTTTTTGTTATCCAATGAATTGGATCTGATTGTGACCATGTCTTATTTGCAGATTTCACACATGCCCTTGTTCTAGAACCAATGAACAAGACTGCTGGTGTTGCCATTAACAGGTTAAAGAAGTTGTTTCCGTAAATATGAAGTTGAATTGTTTCTTCATGAAGATGTGGTGACCTCAGATTTTGTGCACACAAGTTGTGCGTGTCCGGGGGTGAGTTCAACCGACAGATGCTGCTACAGATGCTCTATGCTCTCACATGGTACCTAATGATCACAGCTTGAGCTACTGGGAATGGATTCGACACAGTGATGATCAGGTTAAGGGTCAAATTAGTTGTTTCCTCCCCCCAAAAGTTTTGGAAAAGGAAAATAATACTCTAGTTTTTGGGAGTTGATCATAGACTCATAGTAAACAATGTCTTCAAAAGTGGTTTACGGGTGTCCGCAATCCCCACCATGTATGATATGGTTTCGCCAATTATTTGTTCAAACGCTTTGCCAATAAAACTTTTTTGCCATGCTTACCTGTACCCATCTTTCTTTGCCGTTCTTAGCTGCAGCTTTTTTGGGGGCTCGTCCTGAAAACGGCTGCCACCGGTGAGGTCTCTCGTGGAGGCTGTTAGGCCGCCATGTGCTGACGCTCAATTGCTTCGCCGGCCGAACCTTTGAGCCCTTTCAGTTTCGGTTGTTTGCTTGTTGCTGTCAGCGTCACAGAAATTTGCTGTATTATAGTAGCGGCTGTCTGCGTCAAATGATGCTTGCCTAATCGTTCGCGGATGGATTGCTTAACAAGAGATACCCCGTCCGGTGCGTGGACGTGCAAGTGGACCTGAGGGCTGAGGCTAATTCCTGTTCCAATGGGATGGGTGACCCCGGTGATTGCTATTGTTAGGCATAGGCTGTTGGGGTGGTTTTGGGCCATGTACAGGAGCACTACCGGGCTCCAGCCTAGTACTAGCTCGTTGCCCTAACCCTTCCGAATGGTACTCTGCTACTGCTAGTGAGCTACTCCTGCGAACGTTAGACGTTGCATGTTGTGTGGACCCAGTGCTGGGATGTGCAGCGTGCAAAGATTCTATTCCCCGTGCTGGTTCTAAGCGCGACGCCGTGTTGTCATATCGCGTGAGGTGAGGCCTAATAGAAGAAAGCTACAGTTCCACCACGGCGAACAGAGTAGCAGCCGTGAGAATCACTGATTACTCCTCCAGGTGTTACGCCTATGTAACCACCGGCCAGCCAGCCAGGGGCCTAGACTACGAGGAGTACTGTAGGAATCATTGGCGGCAGCGAGAACTACTGCTGGTTTGACCGGTACGGCGCGGGGCGGGGCGGGGCGACACGGCGACGGAGGAAGTGGCGCCGTCTTTCCCCCGGCGAGTGGAGTGCTGCTCCTTGACGACGACGTGAACGGGACCGGCCAACCGGCGCCGAATGCGTCTCTCTATCATTGGGACTTGGAAGTGAAAAAAGATCCCGCCAGCCGCGCACGGTGGCGGAGGAGGAGCGCCCTTTGACTTGGCTTCCACTACCACCACTGGCCCTCCTGCTCCCAACGGAGGAGGGCGCCGTACGTGCGTGGTCGTAAACTAATCGTGTGATCGGGACCCGGAGCCCAAGTGCCGAACCCCTTTTCGCGAGGAAAACATCCATCCCCCCTTGCACGAGCGGGGGCAGGATAGAAAGAAAGGTTCGGCATCAACTGAACACGCTGGCAGATGGCAAAGCTGCGGGTACTTTTCATATGGTGGAGTACTACTACTGTTTGGCAAACCAAACCAGGTATCGCAAAGATAATCCTTCTCATCACTAAAAAAAAGTAACTATACTTTTCTTTTTTACAAAACATGGTTAAAATATTTTGCGAATTCTGCACAGTAATTACGTTGATTTTTTCTTCTTCTTCAGCGGGTCGCCAGGGGCCTCATCACTACAGTACCGTGCAACTATTATTTGGGGCGTCGAGTACCATTGAATTCCCGTGTGCGATCACAATCATATCTCCCGAGTCCGGAAAAAGGATGAGAGCACCAGGTAGTACACATACCACCGAAACTGAAGGGAGCCGTGAAGTGAACAGACAGACAACATCATGCGGAACGCACTGGGCCGGACGGACGGACGGGCGGGGGAGCCTGTAAGCCTCAACAGACAACAGGAGCAGCATGACCACGAGGCAGGGGTCCCAGCCGGGCAGCCAGCCCGCCCGTGAGGCGCAGGAGACTCCATGTGGCGAGTAGGTACGCCGTACCTGCTCTCGCCTCTGAATCACTGGCTCGCGCTTGGCTACCAAGGACGCTGCTAGGCTAGCGGGCTAGCGGCTAGCCCCCTCCCCTTGGGTCCTTCCCTTCTCATCCGGGTTTGGCCGGGACCATGCCGTGCGATGCATCAACAACAGAAGTGCGCCGCGCCGTGCCGCCGTGACCACAGTTCAGACAGACATCAGAGACGAGAATGAAGAGGGCGTGACCACCACCTCGACGCCGAGGACCGGCCGGCGGAAAAGAGGATTGGAGGCATGCACGCATGGTTGACGAGTCGCCGCCGTGGCATCCTCCGGCTCCGCGACAGCATCGCCGTCCCACTGATTACAGCAGAGTTTACTGTGCCTCGTGGTGCGTCGTCGTCGTCGCCGAGACATCTTGTCCGTCGACACCGGCAAGGCGGGGCAAGGCCTTAATCCCCCACGTGAACGGTGGTGCTCGATCTGGACGGGACGGGATCGCTAGCTGCATCATTCACCTCGCCGCCGTCTCGATCATTACTATATGGGTCTACCACCCGCCGAAAACGCGACTACTTGGACGAAGCCACAGTCTCCGCGCGTGCGTCGTGGCTGTCCCGTGTCCCTCCCCTCTCCTCTCACCACGTTTACCCGCGCGTGCGTGGTCTCGGGCGAGCGAGATCGCAGGAACCACAGCCGCACAGCGCGGGGCGAACCGATCGCGAGGACCATCTCCCTCGGCGACAGGCTTCGATCGGGTTCCATGCTGCATGCTGCATGCTGCCGCGCGCCTTTCCTCTGCCTGTCTGTCTGCCTGCCTGCCAGATCTAACAGACCCACCATTTTTTTTTCTTTTGGGCGCGCCAGGCCAGCAAACCCACACACAGCATGTGGCCGCTGCAGTGGTGGCGCTCGCTTTCCTCAACACCATCTCTTCCAGGGGGGGCCCACCGGCCCATGCATCTCGAACGCATGCATGCAATGCGCTCGCGGCCGGCGGGCCGATCGAGCCGGCGGAGCCGAGTCGACGAATCGTGCTGTGCGCCTGTGCCGCCGGCCGGCCGGCCGCCGGTGGGGCTTTTGCGCTCCTCGGCGTTCGCGCGTCTCCGTCCTCCCCTGGCTCCTGTCCTGCGTGGAATTCATGGATCTCACTGTGATCGGGCAGGAGGATTGGCGGCGTATCTGTGGCGGCGTTGAAACTTCTGCTCCACACGGGGCAGTTTTTCTCTCCGACAGGTTGGGTGAGCTGCGCCTTTCGAGATCTCTGTCTCAGCTGACGACAGTTACTCCAGCGTCGTCTCCAGTGTTATTGCAAGGAGTAGGCGGCGGCGATCAGTAGTAACTGACTAGACGGTTGGTTAACTGATCATTTTGTTGTTGTAGAACAGTAGTAGCCTCACAGCGCGTTTTCTGACAATGTACGTGAAGCTTGCCGATGGAAAGGGACCGGTTACCTTTTGACACGATTGGTAAGTAAGGCGTCTCCTCGCGACGCCCAAATTAAGTCCTCTGCTATACACTAGGCCTGTCGCCTGCTAGCCAAGAAAATCCATCAGTGCTACTATACTAGTAAGATTCATATAATTTCTGTATAGCATGCGCATCGACCTCTTAAATTTTTGCCATGGTTTTTGCAAACCTAATTCGCGCTGGCATTCATATATATAATCCATTCGTTCAAAAAAAGTACTACACTTGTACATACGGTGGTGCTAACTAAATCAATCTTCAGTTTATTCAAAACAATACAAATATTTATGGTCAAACAAGTCTTGTTAATTTCATCGTAAAATATATCTTTATAGACATATCTAATTAGAAATCATAATTGTCGTTTTGTTCGAAATTTAAATAGTTCGACTTGAATCAGATGTACCTTCTGGGGAGAGGAGCGTCATTCTCACGAGTCACGTCCTCCACAGTTTCGATTCCCTCTACTCCTGCTCCTAGGTAGAGGTAGGCAGAGGCACTAGGCACAGTACTGTACCAAGCTAGCTAGCCCATGGATGGCAATGGCTGCCTCCTCTCTTTCAGTCCAATTCGACTTTTTTTTTTTCCCTTCCCCTTGCTTTGCAGTTGCCGCTTGATCACACTCACGAAATCATACAACATGCTCTCATCCCTATTCCCCTATGCCAAAGTTTCTTTCGTTGATTGATCTCTGCTGTTGCTGTTGTTTTCGCTGCAGAGACGCGCGGCCGCGCGACACGCGTCCGGCCGGCCGGCCGACAAGACCAGCTCGGATTAATTTAATCTACCTATCTATCCCCGTACACATGCTGCATGCCTGCACATTTTGCTTTGGATGTGGACGTGGATGTGGATGCGCCGGTCTCTGGGCCCTTTTGTTGACTGGCTGCGTGCTCTCCGATCCGCTCGCGTTGCGTTCCGTACGTCTCGCTCGTTTTAATTTCACCTTCCGTCGCCAACGCTAGCTTGGGATGGAGAGATGGTATCTCCCCCTCCGTGTCATCCTTGCTGACGACGATGCAAGAGCGTCGCTTTTTCAGTGACAAGCCACTGCAACCACAAGGAGAGGACGGACTAGTGTTGAATTGCATCGCAGTCGCCGCAACTGGTGGCGTGCACGTAGCGCTAGTGCCTCGCGCAACGGATGCCGATCGAGCTCGGGCGCTCGGCTCCGTCCGTGGATTGGATGGACGGACTGCTATCTTTTTTGTGTGTCGAGGAGCCGGCCAGGCGGGCGCGCGGTGGGCGCCCGGCGTCCCCACGCCTCGGCCGATGAGATCGATCGATCCGGCCAGCTGCCTGTGCTGTGCCTGGCCGGCCGGGCGGCACATGCATGGAACCGCGGCCAGCACCCAATCCCCATCGATTGGCGATCTCCCGCCGGCGGTCGCCCGTCGAGATACATTAACCAGATCACAGATTCACAGTCGCTCGCTGGCTCGCTCACGGCTCACGCGAGCATGCACCACAGCGACACACCCGTCGACCGCAACAGGTCAGCACGGTCGGTCGCGTACAGCTCGGCAAATTAAAGCAAAGCTAAGCCAAGCTAGGCTAGGCTAGCCGAAAGCGACAGGAACGGGGCCTCAGATTCGGCTACACATGTGCCTCGCCGGCCGTCGCCGATCGTGAGCGGCGGGCTACGGCTACGGCCACGGCTACGTGCGAGCAGAGCAGCAGACCACCAGCAGCAGGCTCACATGGTCGGGCACGGGAGATATCGCTGTGCGGCCGGGCCAACGCATGCAGGTGTGCGCAGTGCGCTGCCTGCTGCCTGCCTGCCTACGGCCGCACGAGCGCACGTACGCGCCGTGCGTGCGTGCGCCTTGCGCATGATGGCACGGGGGCATCGGCGCGCCGCGCGCGTGCGCTGCCGGCCTGCCGCGGGATGGATCATGGATAGATGCTACGGTCCGGGCGGAGGCCGGGGCATCCGCGCGGCCCCTCCGATCCACTGCGTACCTACGTACTCCGTAATCATCAACAGAGACGTCATCGGTCCATGTTTGTTACCCGGGACCCTTGTTACCCTGTTTAGACAGCTGGTTAACTTGCATTGGCTAAACTGTCGCTGATCGATGTGCGAGTACTCGTATATATCTTGGCTCGAAATGAGATGTCTCCACGCACACACCGTACGTTGCGATCACTCGCTAGCTAGTCGCCACGGTCAGGCCCACCGCTGGGCAGCAGGGGTGGTCAGGCTCAGCCGTCGCCAGTGCCTAGTGCGGTACGTACGTAGAAAGAAAGAAGCCCTGTGACGATCGGGCCTGGAGAGACAGCAATGTGATGGGTGGGTGACCAGGGCACGGCGCCACCATGCATGGCCTATACTAATATATATATGCAAGATATGCGCCCACCCGGCACATCATGATCATACATAATGCCAGCTTGCCCCCAACCAGCAAAGACACCGCTGCATTATCACCCCCGTCTCGCCTGGCCGGATGCCCAGTTCCATACAAGCAAAGCAAAGGCTTTCCCGGCCCGTTCCTCCCACCGTGACCGTGAGAGATCCGTCACGTTTTGACACCACGCAGGCGCAGGCGATCGATGAATCGGACGGAGCTCCTCCGGCCGGTACTACATAATAGAGTAGTAAAGCTGACGAGACCTCACGGACGGGACGAGCGACTGAGCGTTGGGCCTGTTTTGTGCGACCAACACTCAGTCCGACCGGACAAGACGTCACTCGCCAACCCAACCCGGGTCTGATTCAGATTCAGCCGAGACTCGACTCGACACAGAGAGAGAGAAAAAGATAAAGAAGCTTTTGCTTGGCTCCTGCCCTGCATGCGCTAGTACGTGCCTACTAGTACTAGTGGTACGTAGCGCAAGAAAACCGAGAGAGAGAAACAGATGTAGCCCAAAACTATCGCATTGTGTGGCGGTCTTTTATCTGCCTGCACCGATTAAGCCCTCGCAAGAATTATTTGCCCCGGCATGCCCCTGCTGGAGTACACACTATAGTGCTCTTCCTACGTGTTCCGACGACATGACAAGTCTGGAAGCATGCATGCACACACACACACACACAGAGATTCAGAAAATAAATCATGAGAAATAAAAATAAGGGAAAAATGGCGCTGAATGCATGTGTTGTGTTGGTAGTACAAATCCATTCCATGCACTGCCACTGCTGCGGTACTCGGCGCATGGCAGGGGCCAGCAGGGGGCTCACATGCACGCCGCCCGTGTCCTTGCACCAAAAGGAGATCGATACTAGTACTCTAGTAGTACGCGAAAACACAGCTACGGGTGAGTGCGTGGTGGTACGAGTTTTTACGGTGCAGTACGGGTGGATGCGTACCTTTGTAGAGTAACGTCTTTCACCTGAAATCATCAAAGACCACGGTGGGTAGCGCATGCAGCAGCAGCTGAGCAGCAGGCAGAGATAGAGCTACTAAGCCTAGCCATGGCACCAGCCAGTACTACTGCTACCGCTGCTGCTATGGATCGGAGCTGCATGGCAATGACACGATGATGGGTGCAAAGAAAAGAAAAGCCATGGGTGCTAGACTGCTAGTACTGGAGCAAAGCACCCTCCCAAGGGAATAGAAACAAGAAAAGAGAGAGGAGCACGTACACGAGTACGTACGTACAGTATGCACCACAGCCGCACAGGCAGGCACAGCGCAACTGTTTGAGTGCCTGTGTGGGCTGTGCTGGCGTGGCGACGACAAGAAAGGCATCAAAAGCTCGCTCTGACTGAGCTAGAGCTGATGGAGCGTGGGCTCTCTCATCTCTGCTCGCCGCTGGGCAACCAACCATCCACAACGTACCAGCGTGCGTACGTGCACCATCACACAGCAGGAACACTACACAAATTAAAGTGACAGTTCTTCGCAAAAAAAAAAAAAAAAGTGACAGCGTGACGCGACCCCCGTATCTGGGCTGCAATCTTCGCCGGTGTATTCGATCGGATCTTGACGCGCGCGCAAATAAACGTCCCGCAAGTGTTTTAATCCCGTTCCATCCATCCAGTTGCGTATTGTTAACCTGCTAGCTATGGCCACTACGGCTCCAGAACAGCCACGGCAGTTCCCGGACGACATAGTCAATGGACGGAGGGAAGTACGTCTGAGCCGCGCGCCCCCGCATCACATCGCTACTAGTAGGTCTCTTAATTACACCTTGATTTGAGCCCGCGCGATCTCTACTCATCTGCCATGTTCCGCTAGACCAAAGGCTAGTTAGGCTATAGGGAGGGGGATCATATTATCATTACTACTAGCAGAGAGAGCATCAGCTTGGATATGTTAAGGGCACACAGCGCCATCACTTAGCAATGTCCCTGTCGCCAACGATAGAGTCTATGAGAGAGAGGGAGTACACTAGTGATCGCTCGGTCGCCGGAACCGGATCCTGCTGATCGGATCGAGCATCCACATGACGGATCTTTAATCCGCATAATAATATGGGCTCGCGCTTTTGGCGAGACGCGGATCGGCGAACCGATGGATCGATGGCCGGCCGGCGGACCAAACCCTGCTGCCTGTCGCCGTCGGGGCGGACGGGCGGTGGCGTCGCGTCATCTATCCGCCCCGGCCCCGGCCCCTCGCCGAGTAAATAAAAAAATAAAATTCGCGAGCCGTTGCTCTCGGATGATCGTCCGTCCGGCCAGCAGCCTCGAAAACGACCGCACCAAAGTGCAGCCCGTGTCGTCGTCGTCGTCGTCTGGTAGCACGGTATATTTCTCTCTCGCGTATTGTACATCAGCCTGTAATGTCTGGGCTCGCCAAGTGCATACGTACTCGCCAAGTGCATACGTCAAATACGGCTGATAAAAAGAAATTACACTACTTGCACTAACATGAACATGACACTGCTAGTGGGCTCGCTCGTCTCCTGGTACGTGTACCGAGTAGGCGGCGAGTGCGTACATACGCTAGCTACTCCTACTAGTGCGTGTGATTGAGCGTGGAGCGGCCAAATGGGCCCGCCAAAGCGCACGTAATTGGATGTAGTACGTCCAGTAGCTGAATCGGCACGGAATTATACGCGCGGGCACGGAATTGGATACGTCCAGCTGCGTGCGATGCGACCCAGGATAAAACCAACAGGGCGTGGGCGCCTCAGAGTTTTGACGCCCACGAGCTGTTGTTTACTCTCTCGATACATAAAAAAAAAAAAAGCAAATAAACAAACAAAAAGGGAGTTACACGTCACATTGCCCTCTTACAATTGATTAAAACCGGCTACAGCTGCCGCATCAGCATTCCAGACGTTAGTTTGAATCGAAAAACTTAAAAAGCCTCCGAAGATTAACAGAGGAACACAAGCCGAAGACAGCCAACCACATGTGCGCGCAATTTTTCGAACCCCTCAAAAAAGGGTTTTGCTGCTGGGTCTGACGGCCTGCTGGTCCAGTCCAGCCATCCAATCCAACGCATTGCCGCTGCCACACATGCGAACGGGGTGGTGGGTTGGATTGGAACAAGCAGAGAGATGAATGTCTGCGATCTCCTGCAAATGCTGCACAGAGGTGGGGGAGCAGGATCTTCACGTGAGCTACTACTTCTAGGGGGCGGTAGTATATATCGGGGCGGGGGCGTGGGCAGCAGCAGGAGGAGGATCTGCAGTCGCGCGCCCCAATAGTGGGCTCGCGCGCCAGCCACCACGCAACACGCATTCACCGTCGCGGCCCAATGCGTGCTCCGGATCCGTGCACACGAATCAACGGCGGAACGAGATCGGGGCATCAGGGATTTGCCACTTGCCCAACCATGGGAGCGCGAGCAGGCGTGGCGCCTGCCGCGGATCTTCTGCGATGGGCAATGCGATGCAACCTAATATTTTTTATTATTATTGCTATGCTGCCGAGGCCCGGTTGCTGATTGCTCCAAACAAAAATGAACCATAGGGAGAAAAACAAATTAAAGGCAGTTTTCATGCTTGTGGAAAAAAAATGGTTAACTGTTCCATCCAATTTGCAATGTTTTTCTTTCTATAATCTCCTAGGAAAGTGGCGTTTACAATATTTGTATAAGTATGTACATGTATAATTAAGCAACAGGTTGGACATGGACTAGAACTGCAATCAAATCGGAGGTGACTATCGAAAGCGCCCACTCATAGTTGCCATGGAAATATTGCCAACGGTTACCGAACGGACCAATGAAAAAAATGGCGATGTCCATCCCACTTGTTCAACTTGTCCAAGGCTTCTACAGTTCTACTGGAGCATGACTATAGTGCCATCATCTAAAGCCATGACGAGACAAATAAGATGGAGCCGTCCAACAAGATAATGAACAGAAGATTCACATTCACTTTAGCTTGCAATAACGAAGGCACGTATTGGCAAGTCATGCCACGGCCCTTGGCACACTTAATAAAAGGTTTTAAAAAAAAAAATAAAGCCACAGACTAACAGAACAATGCAGCGTTTCCCTTATCTTTTTCTCCATCGTCTCTCCTCTACCTCTCGTGCCACTGGCCACTAGCCTCCACTCCCCGGCGACCCCAGCTGAGCCAAGAGACCCCATGGCCGGTGGCCGCGGCGCGGCAAGGGGGCAAGGGCAAGGGGCCCCCGTGTGCGCAAAAGCTGCAGGCGCAATGGCAATGGAGCCACGGACGCCCGGACAAGCACTCAGCTTTCCAAGGCCCGCTGTAGGCTCCGCGTACATTAATGAATTAATTAAGTACTTAATTAAACAAACCAATTAGACCGGCTCTCCCTAACCCCAAACCACTTGCGATTAGGTTAATCATCCCGAGAGCGAGAGGGAATCCGGCTCTCAGATTATTCTACTCGGTTCCTGATAATTGCAGAGCAAGAGAGCTCTTTATAAAAAATTCGCGTGGATTCCATTTCCTCCTGCGCCAAAATATTCTGCACGCCACGCTGTGCCTGTGCCTGTGCCTGTGCCTGTGCCTGTGCGTGCGAGCGCAGGAATGAGATTTCTGCACTGCAGCTGACACGAGCTGGCCTGGCCGGTGGGTCTCTCTCTGACCGTCTGATTGGAGGGACCACCTGTGTCTTGGAGATTCTGCAAGCCAAAAAAAAAAAAAAAAAAAAAAAAACTGGTCTAAGAGGACTCTAAGTACTAGCATTACGGTATTGTATTCCGGTAAACTCAGGCTACCTCGTGCAACCACTGCTAGCTTTGTTTTCTTTAACCATCTAACTAGGGGCGTGTTGGTTGCGAGGATCTCGAGATGTACTAGTGCTACCTTTGCTTGCTGTGCCGAATGCCGATCCATCCATGGACACGGTGGCCGGTTCGTTGTTCAAATGCTGCTGCTGGAATGAATGATTAGCCTACTAGCCCGGAGAGCTGGATGGAGCTGCGTGCTCGTTGTTTTGTTTTGTTTTCTTTAAGCGATGGTTACATGTGAGGATAATGGGATTGGGACGAGACAGGGGGTGTTATCTTAAGATATGGCGGAGAAGAATGTGATCCTCATCCATCCGTATGGATGATGATGATGATGGATCAATGCGTTTCAGGGAAAGAAAATGACTGGACGCAGTAACAATTACTCCCATTACTGGTGAAGAATTGAGACAGGGCGTGAAGGGTGACGAGGCAACACCGGCCGGTAACATGATCAGGGACACGATCGAGTTCTAGTAGCACGTTTCTTGTGAATGATGATGATGCTACTGCTTGGGATTTAGTAACGGAGACGGTAGTGACTAGTGAGTGGATGACTGAAAAGATGAAAAAAGGCTTCTCTTGTGAGTGGATGACTGAAAAAACATCGTCCAGTTGAATCGAAGAAGAGAATCGCGATACGAAGCGGAACTGCAGCATGTTCCGAGCTGGAGTTGAGATGTGTGCAGAAGAACATTTGTGCAAGCGCTTTCGCTGCTTTTGGGGGTTTGTTCGAGGAGTCTCTATCGCCATTTTGCATCCTCCTCCTACACAGGCTCTCTCTCAGCATTACTTTTGTATTTTTGTTTTGTTGAGCTTGAAAGGGCTGAGGCCAAAATTAAAAGCCTCGGTATATCCGTAGCATCCTCGTCGAAATGACACCCGTACGTATACACCACAAAGTACTCTGTAAAGAATCTGGCATTGCGCATACAGTACAGACCACATGTTCCATCCGTCAATTAAACAGAAAAAGGGGACGATTTTGCTTTATTTTTTGTAAATGGAAAAAAGATACGATCATCCTATTTACATGTTATTTTCAGGACTATACTCATCAGAAATATCTCTGGTCCATCGTACAAAAGGATTAAGACCGATCAATGTTAAAGTAGGCAAGGCGTGTTCAACAAAGGAGATGTTTGCAAAGCATGGATGATCGTTTTCAATACTTACTCGTGCTATTACTTTTTGTGAGTTTTTAGGGCTTGTTTTTATATGCCAAAGGCTTGTTTTTGTACTGAACTTTTTTTTTTTTGATAAAAGTTTTGTACTGAACTTTGATCGAGTGCAAAATTTATGCAGAGATCAACATAAAACTTCTTTTCTCTAGAAAAAGGTATGTGCGATAAAAAAACTAGTTATTGAAGTTGATGATAGCGTTGTTTAGTTTGCTGTTGAGGTTGATGTTGTTGTTGTTTGTAATTTTGTCTATCAATTGTAATTGTCACATCTGATTTTTTTTAAAAAAATATAAGCTTTAGCTTCCTATCTTTAGAGAGAAATAAAAAGACCAAGAATTTTGAAAACTAGCAGTAAACTTTGGAGCAAAATATTCAGATTTGCTACATGAGACTGCCATCGAGGGGAGCATGAAATACTCTCTTGTCTCTTCGTATCCTCAACAACTATACCAGATAGTCCTTGTTAGTATAGTATACTCTCCCATCCCAAAAAGAAGTATGGTGTTTTTTTTAAAAAAATTGTTTTAAAAGTATAATAGCTCTTGACACCAGGACGAACCCATATCAAACTAAGATTGCGACTTGTATGCCATGCATTTCTTTTTAATATATATAAGTGGCTTATTTCTTATTTCGGGCACTAATATATCAAGTTGTTCCTTTTTTTTCTTTACAAACGAGAGATTGTTGTATTATATGATCTTGAAACTTAGGCATCAAAATCTGCAAACGACACGATCAATCACTCCCACTCGACAGCAAGATCACTTCGAGTTGGTAGGCTGTCCTGTTGCCGCCATCCATGTAATGTAACCCGATCCGATCCCTCCCTGATTACCTAGCCCATCCATTCACCGAATAAAAATAGGCCCTACCGAAAAGAACCTCATGCCATCGTGATTCATCCCTCAAAATTCCTCCTCCATTTTTTTCTCTTCGCCCTCTCTCTCTCTTCCACATACAAAGAACACACACTCACATCTTGTCCAACAGCCTTATCCTATCATTGTAGGATAGGAGTGGTGAGCCGAGTTGAGTTGACGCCGGCCCGCCTGCCTGCCCGTTTCTTTTTCTTCACATCGATCGCTGCTGCGCCGCGCTGCGAATGTGCGTGCGATCGCGAACCCGAGTCCTGACCCGCCACCGCACCGAACCCGCGTGTGCGCGCGACGCACCACGTCTCCGATCGCGTCCGGTCCCGTCCCGTCCGCGGCCGGCCGGATCGGCCCCGTCCACGCCACGAGAGGCGCCACGCGTCACGCTCACGCCGCGAGGCCGCCGCAACGAAAATTCCACGCCGCGCCGCGCCGCGACCCCCCATCCCTCTCTCGCTGCCGGCGCCGCGGCGTGGGCCGGACGGAGTGCGATCCAGCCGCGGGACGGGATGGCTGGATGGGTCGTCGACGGATAGCCGGATAGGGACTAGGGAGTTGGGGGACGGTTACGGGTGAGGTCATCACCCGCGCGGCCGCGGCGGCGCGCCGCGAGGGTGTCCGTCCGTGCCGCGCTGGCCCTCCTCCGCATGTGGGTGACTTGACTTGAGGGCCGCAATAGAGAAGCGGAAAACGTCGCGCGCGCGACGGGAAAACGGGGGCGAGGGGGGATGGAACGGCACGGGGAGCAGGCAGGCGCGCGATCGCGTCGGGGACTCGGGGTGGGTCAGCCAGCCAGCCACAGTCACACGGGAATTGACCGCCCGCGCAGCGCAACACACACAGGGGCAGGGGCAGGGGCAGGGGCAGGGGCAGCAGAGCCGGATGGATGGATCGGCCGGTGGGGGGACCCCGTGCCCGTCCCACGCGGAGGCCAGGCCATCTCATATTTTTCTGGCCCTTTTCGTTTTCTTTACCCTGCGGTGGGCCAGGCATGTCCCCAGCGCGAGCTGGAGGGTGGAGTCAGAGACCCAGAGCGGAGTGGGATGGGGGGAGAGAGAGAGAGGGAGTAGTAGGAGTACTACAGACCGACGGATGGGCCCCGCCACCACGCTGCCTCCATCATCTCCTGACATGAGCCACCTGATCCCGATTGGACAGCTGTTGCTGCCGCCCGCCTCCCTCCTCCTACTGCGTCGCACTCGCACCCCATTGGCCGCCCTCCTGCCGCGCCTTACCGCGGGGTTAAAAAAGAAAAAAACTACTCGGAGTACTCCAGGAGTAGCAGAGAGATCAAGGGCGGACCGGATTAAACTAAGCAGCTAATATAATCACTGCTAGGTTTTATCAGTAACCCTCCGTCTCTGTAAACCACACATTCTGGAGGAGATTTTGTGGCGCGAGCGCGGAGATTCCACGGACCATGCGCGTCCCTTCCCCCGATCCACACCCACTGCCACACGCAGATTTTATCGGTGCGAGGGGAAGGCGGATCACGGGACGCGTGAAATGTTCCTCTGCCCGCCCCTCGCGGTGACCGGCATCCGGCAGGCAGCAAACGAACAGTTACCACCGCGCCGCGCGGTTAAATTCGAAAGGGCGGCCGGAGGCCGGACGCCGGACGGCCATGCGGCCATGCCACGGCGGCGTGTGCGCCCCAGGGGAGGACAGGACCTCAACAGAAGTGGCAATGTATCGTACAGCACCCAGCAGTGCCCTCTCAGGTTGCCACTGCTCCCCCGACGTCTGCGCCAATCCCAGCACCGCAGGCAGTAAAAGTTCTTGTACCCCAGCTGCCGATTAAACGGCGGTGGTTACGCCGGGTAAAGTGGTAAAACGTTGCTGCTACTACAGGGGCGCACGCACGCCGCCGCGTACAGGAGTAGTAATAGTACGTGGAGTAGTGGCTCCTCCCGTCTTCTCTTCTTCTGACAGTAGTAGTAAAACGTTACTGCTCATCCAGGTCCGTCCGTCCTTTTTTGCCTCAGCGCGAGGAGGCTCCGATCCGCCGCTTGCTGCTAACCTGGTTGGTTGGTTTTCCATTGGTGATTGTTCTTCTTCTTTCTCCTGTCATCAAAGCTAGCAGGAGAAGCCGCCTGTGCTGGGGGCTTCTCGCTCCTTCTTCTCCTTTCGTCTGCTACAGTTGCAAAAGGCGAAAAAGGGGCGACGACGGGTTCCGGCGGCGATTTCGCCGGCCTTCTTCCTCTCCGGGCTCTGTGTTGGGACTGGATGGGGAGGATGGCTGGGAAATCGTCGCGCGGATGTATATAGATTAGGATCGAGTCCTAGGTCTAGGGTTTGCTCGCCGTTGGCTGACGGTGGAGCTCTGTTGTGCCGGGAGGGCGGCGTTCCTCTTCGGCTTGTCTTTCTGGGCGCCGGCGGCAAGGTGATGGTGGCGGCGGCGGCGGTGAATAAGTTCTCCTGGCCTCTTCCTCACCCCGGCGGCGTTTCACTCCGGCGCCATCGGCGAGGTTGTGGAGACCTCTGTAGGAGTCCGCGCGCTCGGCTGATCTGTCGTCTCCGGGAGGCGGTGGTGTTGGCGGCGCGCTTCGTCAAAGGTACGGACACGGCTGCGGGTGTTGTGGACTGTGGGAGCGCGGATCGAGCTCGATTCCCCTTCGATGCGAATCGACGGCGAGCTCCGATTCGGGATTGGAGGAGCTTGGGGCGTGTCCCCGGCCGACGCTTCTTCAACGACGTAGTCTACTGCGGCTCGCTAAAGCTTTCAAGCGATGGAGTTCCTCCGATCCGGGCGGCGGCGGGCTTCCGACGCCGAAGATGGAAGACGGTGGCGTTCGTCGGCTGCACGGTGGCCAGGGAGCATCTTGTGTTTTGTTGTTCTTTAGGGGCTTCTATGCAAAGCAGCTGTATCCGTATCCTGTACAATCGTATCTGTACGCTTTTGTGTATGCGTATTCCTTAACTAAGTAATACAGATGCGGTTATCAAAAAAAAAAAAAAAAAAAAAGCTAGCAGGAGAAAGCACGAATTTTTCTTTCTACTGGAGTAGTAGTAGAGCTCTACTAGTTAGTCCTACAACTACAGTTCTACCTGACTTCTATGATTATAGAGATTGATTAATAACAATAATAATAGTGCGCACTGATTGCATAGCAGATAACAACCATTCAATATTGCACAGGATGACAGGAACAGTCAGTCTGGCTTGCGATGCAGCTCCCATGTGAACGAACGCCCATGTTTATTTTTAGATCGTGAACAGCCGGCAGAGGACGACGGGGCATACAGGCGCAGGCCGCAGGGATACAAGGATGGCAAACTAACGAGATGTTTCCAACATTAGCAAGCGCAGGACGCATCAGCCATGGCTACCGCTGCGAGGCTGGAGGAATTTCTTGCAAGACAAAAGAATCAACCTTATCTGTTCTTGTGAGATAAATATAAATAATACTGCTAATAAGAGCAAAGCAAGCCGCAAATTCCGATTAGGCAGCAGATGAGTTCAACACACGAGCGCATACACAATACGCAATGCAGCATTACGATCATCATCTCATTTTTAGGGAGGAGGATGGAAAAGGAGTGAATACATTTGGGCAACCATTTGTATACATGATGAACAGAGCCAAGTTCGGATTGGAAGCACTTTGTATACAAAATTCTCATTCGAGCTAAACGAAATCCGGTTCGTCCTTATTGGATATCAGCGCTTGGAGGAATTACACATAATAATAGTAGTAATAATAATAGACATTTAAACATAACAATAGGAGGCTACGGGCTACCATAGTTGCCGGATTCAAGGAAAGGAAGAAGAGTGGATCGGGAACAAGAACGAACACAGGCCGCCGCCGGTCGGAGTCAGTGTCCATCTCATCACGCCGGCGAGAACTGTGGCCCGGTCGCTAACTGCAATTCAGCGTCCATTGACGTCTAGCTTCAACTGTGCCGGCGAGCTGCTGGGGGTGAGGAGGGTGCGCCATGCCCGGGGACGTGTGCCTTGATCAGCGTCCAAAACCCCACGGCCCCCGATCACGGCGCGGCGACGCGCCAGGCCGAGGTGGCGATGAGCGGGCGCGTATGCCACCCCAGGGTCAGGCATCCTTCCCTCTCCTCCACCCTGTACCCGTCGCCGCCGGCGAAGAGTGCCAGCAGCGTGCTCGCCTGCTTGTAGGCATTGGAGCCCAGGTGCACGGGCTCGAACCCGGCGCTGCCGAGGCGGCCGCGCCACTGACCCAGCGTCTCGTGGCGCTCCGTGCGCTCCGCGCCCTCACATGCCACGACGTTGAAGATCTGCCGGCCCAGGTACACCTCGGACATGACCTGGTCCGTGCCGCCGCCGGCCGCGGCCTGGGAGGCATCGGTGGGCTGGCCGGAGCCGGCGCCCTCGAGAGAATCGAACATGGTGGAGTAGTAGTGCAGCGACTCCGTGAAGCGGTCGAGGAATGTGCCGGAGTTGTGGTTGGCCTCCTGCTCGACCACGGTCACGATCCTCGGCCGCACCGCGCGCACCGTGCCCAGGACCTTCTCCAGGGCGCCAGGCTGCGCGAGCAGCCGATGCATCTCGAACACAGAGTTGACGGCGATCACCTCGGGCTCGTCATCCGTGTCGTCGCACTCCGGTTGCAGCATGAACGGCTCCAGGTCAGCGAGCGTGGCGGCGACGAGGCCACGGTACTGGAAGTCGACGCGGATGGTGTGCGCGAACTCGGCGAGTTTCCAGCCCACCTGCTGCAGGGCGTCGGTCTCGTCGGGCTGCGGCGGGCCCACGCCGGTGAGTCGGAACGACGGGGGGCCGCCGGGGCGGAGGGCGAGGGCCTGGAGTAGAGCCGGCCACTGCATCCCGTGCTTGATGCCGAAGTCGATGACGTGGACGCGGCGGCAGCCGGCGAAAGCCTCGAGGATGGCCTGGTTGGCGGTGAAGTGGGCGAACTTGAGGTAGGGGCAGGACTCGTAGAAGTGCGCGTGGAGGAGGTCGTCGAGGAGGGAGCTGTCCGGCGTGGGGCGGAAGCGATACACGCGGCGAGCAAGCGCCTCGCCGAAGTAGGCGGCGACCTTGCGCATGGCGCCGCCCTGCGACGAGGCCAGCATGGGGATCTGCTTGACCAGCGCCTCCGCCGCGGAGAAGTTCTCCTGCTGCACGGCCTCGGCGCACGCCAGCAGCGCGTGCACGAGGCGGATCCCAGCCTCCTGCGTGTCCACCACCACGACCGGCACCGCGGGCCCGTTGGCCGCCGCGGGCGCTTGCGCCGCCGGCGGGGCGGCCTCGACCACGGAGCTCCTAGTGCGGCCGCCATCCATGGACGACGACGAGGAAGAGGAAGACGACGTGCTGCCGCCGCCGGTCCGCATCCGCTTGGGCTCCCGCGCCGAGTCCGCGGACGGGTCGGCCGGCGCCGCCACCGGCGAGGGATCGGCTTGAGAGCGTAGGTGCTGCTCGACGAGTCGACGGCGGGCGGGAGATCGAAGTAGCCAGCACCGGCGGCTGCGCCGCCACTTGTGACGGTGGACGAGGTGGACGCGAGCCTCGGGGCCGGCGTCGCGGGCGGGAGCGGCGGCGGGGGCCCGTTGAGCTCGGACAGCATGCTCTCGACCCAGGACGCGAGGTCGGAGGGATTCTGGTGCACGGTGTCCGTGGCGAGGTGCGAGACGAAGCCGTCATCAGCGGCAGCGCCGGCGCCGCCCACGCCGCCCATCCCCATGGCCATCTCGAGCTGCTCCAGCTTCTGCGCGACGTCCGCCATATCCGACGAGCGCACCTTGTAGCCGAGCGCGGCCAGCAGCTCGTCCACCTCCTCCTCCTGCTCCGCCGCCGCCGCCATCATCTTGTCCTTGAGGAGCCCATGTCGCCGCCGCCGCTGCCGCCGGCGTCTTGGTACTCGCGCTTCATGATCTCCGGGCTACAGGCCTAGCTAGCCAACTAATAATTGCTCGCGCCTCGGTTTCGGTTCTGGGATAGCTTGGGATTTGGATCCAGGGTTGGGAAGTGGGAGTGGGGAAGGAAAGGGAAGGGGAGGAGAGGGGAGGGAAGAAGCGGCTGGGGCGAGAGGAGGGGGCGAAGCGAGCGAGCAAGGCAACTAGTAGTAGTAGCAGCGGCGGCGGCAGGCGAAGCCAGCCGCGAAGGCAGCATCAGCCATCAGGTGATCAGAGAGGAAGGCATCTATCTATAGTCTCTCGCTGCAGGTGGGGCCTGGCTGGTCCCTCCCCCAACGCGCGCACAGCGTTGGATCGATGGACGGATTCGTCGCGGCCGTCCTTTTCACCAGACAAACTTCACCATCCAGTGAGAAATCCTCCGCCCACCACCCCAGAGATCGCCACAAATTAAAAAGTGGCCATGAGAAGTGGGGAGCTGCGTCCACGGCTCACTTCTCCATCTCGCAAGCCAATGGCGTGCCGAGCCGAATTTTATAGCTTGTGGAACTAACTCTGTAGTCCAGTATGCGGCTAGAGAAATTCCGTAAAGATCGACACAATTTTTACAGTAAAAAGGCCGCAGACTTCCTTTTTTCGCAAAGAATTTCGTACTCCCTGCGTTCACTACAATCATGCCTCAGTGTGGCAGTGACAATTCAAACATCTTTTGTAGCCCATGTCATATCGAACTTGATAAATACTCAGCTTTAAAACCAAAATAATTTATTTTGTGGGAACGATATAAATTTCAGGAATTGCCTAGGTTCTGTCTAACATTCTTGTCCTGGTTCGCTTTAATCAATATAAATCGCTCGTGTAGTTGTAGATTGATCAAAGCTAGGTCGAACCCAGGGTTTTTACGTTGAACAGTTGGCTCACTACAGCTACTTTTGGACATTAAATTTTTTAATGAGATAGAGAGGGGATCAAAACGATAGCAAAGAGGGAAGTCCATCCACGCCGACAAAACTAATTGGTATCTTACTTTTTGTGATGGTAATTGGCTACTCTTTTTACCTTTTTATACTAGATAGTGGGCATTTTACTTTAAAAGCATTTTACTGAGGTGAGGCCATGCATCTTAACCCCTCAAGTTTCAGTCCTTTTTGACTCGAATTTAGATGTTTGTTTTCTTCTTAGCTAATGAAAAATGCCTTGCTCCTAGATTAGTCTCGCCTTTTAATTTTATTAATGACATGAATTGAAGTTGGTTAAATATATTGATAATATTTAAAATAATTATCACAGAGCCAAAAAATCATATCATTGTGAAAAAAATAAAAGCAAAAGGATGCAAATGACTCAAGACTCAAACAAAAATGAACTAATACTATGCTTGTTTGACTAAGGAATGGGTAGGGTGGCTAGTTAGTTTGGCCAAACCATAGAAATATCATTATATGTACTAATAAACTATAAAAAACTATGATTCTATATTGACATATTGTTTTCCAAGAGTGGCTTGTGTCAAGAAAAATATACTAGAAAGAATCTTCAACATAGTTTGTTTGAAAGAACGAGCGATGCTTGTCCACAGCGATCCTATGAACACGATGAGCTGCCTCGACACTTTATGCAGTTCCTAGCCACAACTAAAATTCCTAGCATTATTCCTTCATAGCTACACCTATGGTGAGGTTAAAAGGTGGCACAAACTACACTCTCTCCTTGTCCCGTTTGGTAGAGCTCCGACCAGTTTTGGCTTTGGCTCCTTCGTGTACTATTGTTGCAATGAGATATTTTGATCTATCATCTCAAAATGAACTAGGAGCATATAAAATCAATACCTTTTGTTTTGCCAGATTATGCTCTTCCACGTAAGGTAGCAATGAGCTAGAGCCATGCTAAATGTCCAAGGGTGAAAAATTGGACGAACATAAAGAGAATAGCACATAGAAACCCGAGGAATCTTGCCCTGTGGTCGTGATTCAGGAGACTTGAATAAGCCATCTCCACCTAGCTGAGTCTTTACCCCTATTCAATTGAAGCCCTTGGGAGAAAATTGATAACAAAATAAGTCCATGAACTAGCAATTAGAGCAAAGGACCTTGCGAGCATTATTTGAGACTTTTCCTACCTGCAATGGAATTTTCAATGGTACTATGTATATGACTTTAGACAATTGTACTATAGAGAACATCATGATCAGTATAGAGCTAGATAAGTTATTTATGCATCCTGATACACACAATTGGTGAGTGACATTGTGTTCCTTGTAATTTTGAATTTAATTTAATTTAATTTATGCTTTATTCTTTTTAATTATTAGTCGCAACTAGTTATTTCTAATTCTTTTGTTCTCTTATAAATTTAAATTTTGGATTATGTTGTACATTCAATTGCATATTCATAGTTATCCTTTTTCTCTAAAACATGGCCAGATCCATCACAATGATGCGCATGTCTGTATGCCAAAGCATGGATCGTCATAGTTGGAGGAGAGGGGTGAGAGGGTGGCATGTTTCAAAGATTTTCCTTCTTGTGCCAAGACACTATTGACAGCCTTGCATAGCTCATATGCATGCGTGCAGCTCTTCTCATAAATGTTCTTTTGTTTTTAATGAACTTTGCAAAAAAAAATCAGCTATGGCATACTGACATTAATTGAATTGTGGACTACTGTCTTTTTTATATAAATGTTTTGTATGTGTTGGAGTCTTTATTTATCTTTTTTTATTGTATATATATGTTTTGTATGTGTTGGAGTCTTTATTTATCTTTTTTTTTATTGTATATTTTGATAGATCTAAACTATTACTATTTTATATTTAAAATAAAAATATTTTAGTTGTAAAGAGTGAAAGAAACATGTTTTCAACTCCTGTCTTTGACAAGCACAATAAAATTGTTGTCTAAATCTCTTGTAAATTAAAATTTTGAGTAATCTTGTACCTTAGTCAAACATCCGTAGTTGCCTTTTTTTGCTCTAAAACATTTTTGGATTAATCATAATATTGCTAATGTCTGTTGGAGCCACTATTTCTTCAATCAGTAGCATGCCAACCCATCATCACACCAACTTTTTAGTATCCTAAGCATTCCAAAATACCCAATAAAATATGGAACCATTACGGATCCTAGTGAGTTACTGAACTTTGGCCTATTACTTATGTCACTCTACTGCATTGTTGTGAACCATGCTATGACCATATTTGTTTTCACTTGTGTCCAACTTCTCAAGGAGAAAAGCAAATCCAAACTATATTTGTCCCATTTCTTGCGAGCTTCTCACACATGCCCACCAATGAATCAAAACAGGGTTTTTTTTTTTTCATGATTTTGCCATAATCTCGATCAAGCGGACATGCTGACCTCTCATTTGGTCATCCCGCAAAAGACGCCAAACTTGATCCATAATAATTGTAATTGACGCATTCTATTTCGTTGTTACTCTGATATCATCAGATTACGTCTTAAGCTTTCTAACACTGAAAATATCCTTACTGCATATGTAGTGTGTCAACCCATATATGCTTTGGAAAATAGCTATTATTAATTTTAATTGATAAATTCACTTATATATTTTCTGTTTTAAATAATTATTCCATTAACATATCTTATCAATCGTATTTTGTTTAGACTCTTCAGGTAGATTTACATCTTAATGGAATAATTTTTAGTTACTCCTGTAATTTCTAGACTCCATCGGTGGACGGTGGTGAATATGATATGTATTTTTAACATCTGTTAACACTTGTGAGCAGCCTGCCGGAATTATGAATAAATAAATAACTAATAAAAGATAACTAAAACCCGTGCGGATTTTTTTTTTGTCTAAAAATGACTGAGGTTGCTCAGTTGCTGTAGATATTTGATGCAGGCCACAGGGAGGCAAACATTGCCGCTTGGTACAAAGTGCATCCGCCGGTCATGGGCAAATCGTTGGACCCAGCCTCCCACTTATTTTTGTTTGCTTAATATATTCCCGTGGCATCCATTGTTTCTGCTGCTGCGTGCGTACAGTTAAGTGGTAATCCAATCACACGCGCGCTGAGCTGCCGTGGGCCACGGCCGGTCGCCGGCGCCCGGCGAGCCGCGAGGCCCCACACGCTTTGCGATTCGCGCAACGGACCCGGTTTCGCCGGCCCCCGTCCTCGACGAGCCAGCCAGCCAGCCACAGGGTTCACGTTCACGAGGCCCCCAACCCAACCCCCCCAATCCTCATCGCGGGGCGAACACGAGCGAGCCCGCTCCTGCCACGTGCCAGGCAGCGCCATGTGCTGCTTCCCTGGGCGATCACTGTGAAGCCCGGGTGTTTGTGGACCAGAGCTGCTGCCCCGCGGGGCCCCTCCTCCGCTGCGGCCCGCCTGGGGTGGGATCGGTCCACCGTGCACCGCGGCGGCCGTCGCGTTCGCGCGCGAATTTTCACCGTATGACTCGCCAACAGGGGGGCGCGCCTGCTTGTCTCGTGCCGTTCGTTGTGCGTGACTGTACGGGAGGACGCAGAACCGCTACGCCTAGTACAGTACACGTTTTGGTGCAGACGAGGGCAGGAGGAGCACTGGAGCACTGCTGCACGCTGTGAATGTGCATGCCTCGATTTTGAGATGCAAGTGGGCCTGGACCTGCCTTATGGAGACGTGTCGAGCCGTACTAGTAGATTAATGGAGTGTGAGGTCCTTGTGCACCAGTAGTATAGACTTTTCATCTGGTTGGTGGGGTATTTCTTTCGGGGAAAAAAGAATCCTGGAGTACATGATTTGATTTGGGTAGTCACACCACCATAACAAAAACATGAACTTTAGTAGTGTATTTGGATTGGTATATCATTGAGCTTTTCTTTTTTCGCTGTCCATTTTATTATTCACTACAACAACCTCGTTAAGCTATTCAGGTGAACAAAGTGCTGGTTTTTCTTTTGCCTCTCTCTTTATTTATTAGATTAGATAGACTAAATCATCCTTGCTAACCCATCCATCCGTTAGCACATCGCCTTATTAGATATTAAAGGCAAGCTGTTTCGTGTCGTACTTTTGGCTAATCATCGTAATCGATCGTGTTAGCGTAGGGTACCAACACAACACACGCATCTGCTGCTGATCTGAGAGCTCCCAGCTGCAGCTACCTTCTCAATCATCATTTAGGACGTCAACTACTCGTAATCAAAGTTTAGTTTAGAGTGAAATAAAAAAAAACTCATCGTTGTTCAACAGACAGCCAGGTGTAGGAAGCGCGGTGCACGTAGCGTCGGACTCGGAGTCCCAGTCCCAGCTCCCGTGCAGGACGAGCGAGGACCGACGGGGACGGGCACGGGGGTCCCGCCTTTGTACGGGCCAACCAGGCACAGGCACGGGAGGGCCCGTGCTGCTGCCATCGGGGCCCCGCGCGCCCATACGCCGCTGCAGGGCGTGCGCCCCCACCGGGCCAGGGGCCAGCCAGCGCGCGCACGTTCCCGTCGCGCTCGCGCCGCGGCCCCCGCCCGGGCCGGGGCCGGGGCCGGGGCCGTGTCACGGGCGTGGTGCGCGTTGCGCCCCCCCGTTGCGCTGTGCTGGTGTCGACGCGACGGGACGCTACGCCGTTTTGGCCCCGAGCCGCGCCGCGGGCGCCGCGGCCGCTCCGTGTCCGGTGTCCCCGTCGCGTCCGTGGCGGGCTCGAGGGCTGTGGATGGATGGGGGTGGTGGCCCACCACTGGTGGGCGCCTTTGCGCTGCGGTGCGGTCCTTCCGCGGCGAGGGAGGCCAGGCCAGCGTGGGTGGGAACTGGGAACGTGGAGTGGGGGCCGCCGGGCTGCAAGGAAAGGAGATGATTCGCTGCGACGGCAGTCGTCGCAACGGCCTGGAGCGCCTGGCCCTGCGCTGCGCTGCGTCGCAGGAAGGACGGCGAGGCCTCGGCCCCCGATCCGGCCAGCCGGGCGTCACCTAACATGGGCAGGGGCAGGCGGAGGCGCTGGTGGGTGGGGTTCCCCTGCCTTTGCCTCGGTTCGGTGCACGCGGAACGCATCGAGCCACCCACGCGTACACTGTGCATGGGGACACCCATCGATACATGCGGTTTTTGATTTTCCAATTTTAGTTTGTTTTTATTTTTTAATAAACTAATAAATATTGTATAGTACGTGTTTGTTTGTGTATTTATTTTAAATGATATTCTATAATTTATTACTTTGACATCCATAATTCAAGCCAGTGATAATATGACAATGTTCAGTTAATTTATATTAAATTTCAATAGAAATTTCATTGTTTTTTTCTACTATTACAAAGTATAGAAATATTGACTCCTACAGGTATACCATAATTTTTTCGAATACGCAAAAATTTTGCACATCTTTTATATTAAAAATATAAGAGTTGTACAAACACGTTCTAAAGGATCCGGCTGTTGAAGTGCATTAGGTATCGCCCTCTAGACACCATAACTTTAGTTTCTACACTATCTATGACTCATGTTGTATTTAGTTTTTTTAAACAATTATATTGTTATTGTCTATCCTTCTATTTATTTATCACATTTATTGACTGCGAGACATAAAAAAAAATATAAAAATCAATCGGAACACGACGTGAATTAAAAAACCGATTCAAACAAGGGTCCCCTGAAATAGGAAAAAGATATATTGGAACGAAGAAGTTTATCATAAGCGGAGGATATGAAAATAGAAAAAAACGATCAGAACAAAATAAAAGAAGAAATCTAATGATTATTGATAACAGATCTACTAATTTGATGCCAGTTCTACAGAATTACTATGCACCTCATGTCTATGTCCCACCAATTTAGTAGGCATCCGGTGCCTCTAGTTGTTTCCCCTCGGTGTCTCTGCTTGCCATTGGATCGCTCCTCATCAACTGTCCAATTTTTCCCAACCATCATAAAAATTATGTGTGCTTGAGATTGTCCTAATTATCTTGTGTCTGGCTGATCACTAAAGCGATCATAACACTCACCAACTTAGCCAAAGGACAATTTCAGACCCTCATGATCTTGAGTGCGTGGACCTTAGCCATGCTCATAGGGAAGTTGCTGGTTAGGGTTGCAAGTGCAACTAATTGTAGTTTTGGAATCGTGACACCCTCACAAACACATATGGATTGATATTTTGCCAATATGGAAGCTATATGAATTCATGGTTGTAAGAGTATTCAGGCATAACTGACCATACAGCAAGGAGGACCTCCTATACAACATCTACGAGGTGCCTTATTAGATAGTGGCGTCCTTAGAGGCTGCCGTTAGGGATCGTTCTACCAGTGCTAGGTTACTAAATTAGCTTCCATGACACTTAAGATTTAAAGCATGTCCCGTAATTCTCTGACGAACTTGCTGCAGCTGCTGCTTAGCTCAATGCGGGCCGGCGTTGCTATCAGTAGGCTGTGGCAGACTCTAGTAGCGCGATCAAGGCCAAGGACCACCATCGCTTGCTGACCACCTAGAACTAGAAGCCGCCCGGAACAGGCTAATACGTTAATTTCATCTCTGAACGCCTCACTTCGCCCTGTCCTGAGACTATGCCATACTTCCATTCACTACTATATATATATAGCTCTGTCCAGTGCCCACACTACACATATGGCTCTTCAAAAGCCAGCCCAATCGGTGGACCCTTCCTCCGTTAAACTCTAGCTTAGCTGGCTGGTGAGTGGTGACGTATGTATCAATAGCTCAAAAAGTCTTGTTCACATCCAGAAATAAGAAAAAGATGAAGCTTCCAGCGTGTTTTTACTTAATTTCTATACCACCAAAATGTTATTGCATTGCCTAATAGAATTTAGAAACTCACATTATCTTAAAAAATAATGTCTGTCGTCCCTTTTATTTATTACTAAAGGGCATATCCTGCCAGCAGTTTATGTACATTGTTTCAGTACTGAAACAAATCGGATGCTAAATGCCGAGTATGGAACGGGAGAAACGTACTTTCCTGGGAGGGTTGGCGCCCGAACCATGCATGGAATGTTCATTCATCGAACCAGAACCATGCCGACCTCCTAAACTGGCTTCACGGTGTTGAAAGGCGTCCCAAAAGGATTTTGGCAATGGCCCCTCCTCCTCTCAGATCACATCATGGAAACAGTAGCATGGCTGTTTGGTTTTCCTATACGAGAACGAGAGCTCCACAATGCCAATCATCTTAAAAGCAAATTTATTGGAGCATTGTTCCTTTGCCTAACCGGTCTTTTGGACACTACTATTCCGATCAGTTTTGTGCCTTATTTTCGATATCCGTTTGCCTCCTTTCGTTTTCTTCCTACTATCTTGGGAGAGGTTCTTCTGCACACGCATCAGACTATTCCCATCATTTTAGTGCCTTCTTATTTTAGATATCCGTTTAGCTTCCTTTCATTTTCTTCCTATAATCATCGACTGTCTTGGGAGAGAGGTTCTTCTCCAGAATCCAGACGTAGCAACCGAATTCTGGCGTGCGTGCCTATCCAATGACAAACGGAGCAAGTTGTGATACTATATGCAATTATAAGATAATGTACATGAGCGATCATTTCTCAATAGTTTTATATGGAGCACTCGATATTACTATATGCTGCCTTCGTCAATGATGAACATGAGCTATCACAACAAACTCCAAATGCTTGGTTAATTTGCTACTATAAATATGGGCTTTGGAAATGAAGTAAGATTTTATCGGCCATTTGCTTATAGAGAAGCAAAAAAAAAAAAAAAAAAAAAAAAGGCAAGCGAGTGATTTGGCACTGGCTAGTACACGTAGCAACTAGGACCCAATGCTGGAGCTCGCTGTCAACCGGATCACGAGTGTCCCTTTATTGCCACAAACCAATTTCAACTTTGTTGACCAAAGATGAGATATAGTTGGAGGTCACCCGTTGACTGGTGAATGCATCTGCGCTCTTTTGGGAAGGTTGCAGTTGTCGACTTAACACATCGAGTCAGTGGGTCTAGATATGCCGCTATGGACACCCTCCTCATGCCCCGCTTAGTGGGCAATAGACTCGCCTCCGGCGTCACCTAAGAAGGGGTAGCCACAGCTCATAGCTTCTCTTAGGTGCCTGGTTTGGAGGAAGGTGAGATCCTAGTGATGCAACATTTGGATTTGACCACGGATCTATCAACGCCAAGCGCGTCAAGGAGCTCTATAAGGCTAGACTGAACACTTGCAACGTCAAAGAACTTTTTTTTTTGAGCAAAAACCGTGGGGCAAAGAACCCCCCGGCAACTTTAAATAAACCACATAGAAAAAGAGTAATTACAGCAGAGATTTACAATGCCACCAAGGCCCAACAAGCAGTTAGACCCTAGGGAAACAAAACTTAATCTACCCTACAGAGAAGCTAGAAAATCACAGGGAATCAAGCCATATCTTAATTACATTATGCATCGCAGGTTTAATTCTAGGGAGGTGCACCAGGACTTCCTTCTTGAAATCAGATTTCCAAGCCAAGATATTGGGGGGCTTTCCATTGAAGATGAAAGCATTTCTCTCATTCCAGATACACCAAGCTCCAATCATGATAATCTCCATGAAGAACGGAAGGATAAAAACTTGCTTAGCAGCAACAAGCATTTCGTGGAAGCTGAGGTCATCTCTCCAAACAATTCCAAGGGCAAACCATCTGGCCATAGCAGCTGAGCAGTGAAAAAATAAGTGCATCATGGTTTCTTCACAACCAATAGGGCAGAGAACACAGTTATAACCCTCATCCAAAAACTTATGCCTCCTTCTAAGCAAGTTTCTGGTATTAAGACGATCATTTAATAGCAGCTAGGTGAATAGCTTGATCTTTGGCATACACTTAGATTTCCAAATCCAAATGACAGTTCTTGGAGGAGAGATATTTGTGAACTGATAATGATAATAACTGCTTGGAGAAAAGGATTGCCCCCAAATGTACCTCCAAGTGTCACACAGGTCTAAAGAAGAAGTGGGGAGCTGAGAGATGTATTGTTGCAGGCCAAGAAACTCATTGTAAGCACTTCTGGACATTGGGATTCTGAAACAGTCCAGAAGTGAGGAAGAATTTCTCACCTTCCAAAGAGAGCACTTCGGGTCTTTGGCAAAAGGTAGAAGAAGAGGAAACTCATTGGCAAACAAATGCCCATCAATTAGATCCTTCCAAAGCCCAACAGAATCACCTTTATTAGGGGTGCACATTGAAACCCCACGGAATTGGACATTCAGCCTTAAGAGATCTCTCCACCAAAAAGAGCCTTTTTCCCTAGCAAGATGAGGCACCTCATTCAGATAATACTTTTGCCAAATGAGCTGAACCCACTGAATCTTTTCTTTTCTATAGAACTTATCTAACTGCTTTAGAAGCAGGGCATCATTCTGCACAGTGAGATCAATCACACCAAGCCCACCTTTATTTTTCGGTCTCTTTACCAACTCCCATGCAGCCAGATTATACCCCTTTTTCCTGTAATCATTACCTCTCCAAAGGCAATTTTTCCTGTGTTTATCAATCATTTCAATCACTGCTACAGGAAGCTTTAAAGAACACATATAGTAAGTTGGGAGAGCTGAGATCACTGAATTTACAAGTTGCAATCGACCAGCCATTGTTAAATACATAGAGCTAGCAGAAAGCCTTCTCTCAATTCTGCACATAAGAGGAGCATAGTCCTTAACCTGGGGCTTGGTGAGGCCCATAGGCAGCCCAAGGTAAGTGAAAGGGAAAGTCCCCACCAAACATCCAAAAGCCTCTCGCCCGAGAGACAAATAAGTTCTCATGAACTAAGTTGATTGGAATGAGACAGGACTTATGAAAATTCACAACCAACCCCGTTGAAATGGCAAACTTATTTAGAATATCCTTGAGGAGAAGCAGGTGGTCTAAATCAGCTTTCATGACAATGACAGTATCATCTGCATATTGGATCACAGCTTCTGATCATCTCCCTTGTAAGATACAAATTGGCACTAGCATTCCGAAGGCTAACATTTTTAGGTTTGAAAATTTTTGGTTCAACCACCCAGAATGTCTTGCACATATTTCATATGCCCGGCCGGCCCCTCCTAGAAGTCGAATAGTGCTCATATTGTCAGCTCCAAATTTAAACTTCTGAGAAGAATTCTCAAACATTGGGCTAAAGGGTTGTCCAACCTCTCTAGGTTAATTGCCAACTGTAATATGTCAATTGCTTTTTTGGACAAATTGGAAGAATTCAGGAATTTGTTCTCGCATGAATTTCTTTTCAGGGTCACCCTCAAAGCTCATATTCAGAACCTGTTGGCTATGCAAAAGGCCTATTGGAGGCAAAGATTTACCCAGAGATTAGTCCAGTATGGTGATGAGAATACAAAATTTTTTCATGCTATGGCTACTGAAAGATTCAGGAAAAATGTAATTAGCCAAATTCTAGACAGCAATGGAAATATGGTTACTGGGCATGCTGAGAAAAGCTCCCTTTTCTTCCAAGAGTTCAAAAGAAGGTTTGGTTCTTCTGTGGAGACCTCCATGCAGTTTGATCTTCAGTCTGTGGTTCTGCCCTGTAATGAGCTAGATAGTCTATGCCTGCCTTTCAGTATGAAGGAGATTGACGAAATTATTTTGAGCCTGCCCTCTGATAAGGCTCCTGGCCCTGATGGTTTTAACAGTTGGTTCTTCAAGAAAGCCCGGCATATCATTAGGGAAGATATCTATAAACTATGTTTTGACTTCTACTCACATGCTCGCGATCTTAAGAGTATCAATGCATCTTACATCACTCTTGTGCCAAAGAAGGACAATCCTGAGAATGTGAATGATTTCAGGCCTATTTCTCTTCTCAATACTTCTTTTAAAATCATCACAAAGATCTTGGCAAACAGATTGCGTGCACATGCTCTACAAGTGGTGCATGATAATCAATATGGTTTTATTAAAGGCAGGACCATCCAAGACTGTTTGGGGTGGGCTTTTGAGTATTTACATCAATGTCATTACTCTAAAAGGGAGATTGTTATTCTAAAACTGGATTTTGAGAAGGCATTTGATCTTGTTGAGCATGCTGCTATTTTGGAGATTCTTAGGGCCAAAGGTTTCAGTGAGCATTGGATTGGGTGGATTGCAGATATTCTCTCGTCTGCCACCTGGCGCCTTCTTCCCGGAGGTCAAAAAAGGATCACGTAAGCAACTGCGAAGATGCAAGGCCACTTCTTAGATTACATCATCTCTCATATCCTGATTGTCTACTATTTGTGTTATGTTGAAAATCCAATCTATATGGGCATATTTGACAAGGCTTCTCGCAGCTTCGGCTCCTACTCCTACTACATCGTACTGTAGTAACATTTGTTCATATATAGAAACCGTTTTTTCTCTCTCATGTCAAAATGATCTCGAAGTCAAGAGAAGCCATAAGGGCGTCCGCAACAGCCAACAAGGTGGAGACGTAGCTAGCTGACATCACCCAATGTCCGACGTGGAGGCAGATTATTGCTGAAAGGCAACGAGCTAGCGAGACGGAAGTCGCTAGTCTCGCACGTTTACCCAAAAGCTCAGTGTCTAAGCTTTCTCCGGCTAATCTGCATACTTGCAGATTTTATTGTTTTTTATTCCTTCTCGGGACACATCACCGGGCGATTTAGGATGTACCGTTGCGGACGCCATAAGTTGTGACTCCTCAATATTGTAGCGTGGAGCTGGAGCCTGATGGAGCCCCCGGCGAACATTTATTTTGGAACGATCTAGCCTATAGGGCGGCTCCGCTTTTATACCAGTAGCACACTAGCACTATGTCTTTCTTTCAACCAATAGTACCGTGACGGAATGATCTAGACAGCTCAAGTGGCCGTCCTCTATATATCAGCATTAGGACGACTAAGCAGTACTCCCTCCGTATTCAAAAAACTAGACGTTTTAGGCTTTCTAGACGATTTCACAGAACCTGACGTTCTGGCCTTGCGGGAGCTGCAGTGGACGCAATTACCCTTGGCCAAAGGCCCAGTCCGTCCGTCCGTTGCGACTCGCAATTAACGCACCGGCCGCATTCATCGCTCTCTTTTTTTATTGGAAAAGCAGCTGCAGGCGCTTCATCTCTCACAGCACGCCATGCAAAAATAAAACCTCCAGCAAAAACATGCAGCCGCTAGGAATCGACCTTAGCTCGCCACTCTCAAGCCTCTGCACACTAGCCAAAGCCACAACTTTACTTTATGAGACAGAGAGCGCCCGCAACTTATTTATTAGGGGTAGAGATGGAAAACTAACCCCTAATTAATCCCTCCTTGGTTACCACAATCATGTCCTAAATGTCAGGTTTTTTGAATATGGAGGGAGTACTTCAATCAAGGCTTCAACTGCACTCTACTCTACGGCTATGTATAAACAAAGATTAGTCGAGCAATTCGCCAGGAGATCGATCGCATGACCTATCCAAATCCATTATCGTGCATCATCATCAAGTGGCTGGCGTAATCACCCGCAGAAGAAACCTCGCAAAGTATCTTCCAAGAACAGCAAGCGGGATCTCGATAAGACAGCTATGAATAATACCCACAAGAAGCGAAAAGGAAATGCATAAAAACAGCAGCACAGCATGTGTGTCATGTGTGTGAGAAGAGGAGAACCCAGGGGCCGGGGCCGGCCGGCGACGGTGGAAATGAGACGTAGGTTGGTGAAACCACCGTTTCACATGATTGCTGCCAACGTCAGACGTGAGGTTGCCCTGAAATAAACAAGCAATTAAGGGAGTTCTTGTAGCTGTCATATGAGCGGGCCGGGGCTTCTGCATCATCAGAGGCGTTTAAGTTGACCGCCTCCGATCCAACCAGGCACCACACGCTCCAGCTAGCTAGCTGAGACCCGCCGGCCGGCTCCTTTGATGCTCAACCCTGCCTTTATTTATTGCAACTGGGAAATAAAATTGCTGTCAACCTGCTTGTCTATGCTGCTTTGTTGCTGGGAATTGTCGGGTGGTGATTGGCCGTCTCAACAGTAGTAGTAGGTTTTGAGCTTCCACGGACGGATTACGCATATTAAGAACAAGCACGTGTGTTTTCGTCAAAGCAAAAGGAATAAAAAACAAACTAATGTACACCGTCGTTATCCGTTTTCTTTCCTTCGGTTTCCAGCTCGCGTTTACAGTAACTAGATGATACCCCGCGCGTTGCTGCGGGAAATTTGTAGTGTTATAGGAGAAATAATATTTTATTTTTTATTCTTGATGATTTTAACTCAAAATAATAATGATGGAAAACAATTATCCGAACAAATGAATGGAACAATCTAAATAAAAAAACTCCACAAAACCCATGACAATAAAAAGTGACAATGCAGAATCAATTCATGTGTTACCTCTAGTAGAATGAAAGCCTTGGAGCAAACAAAAAAAAAAAGAGAAAAATTATATCAAAGAATGGCAATACTAATACTTATTAGTTAGGAAACCTACTATTATATCATGACTGCCGCCAGGGCATCACGATTCAAGAAAATGACCATAACATGGGACCCCACCAAAACAACATGGGACCCCACCAAAACAGAGCTTTTCATTTCCGTGAAATTGCGTCCCACCACCGCTGCCCTGTTCCGCAACGCCGCCGTTCACTCTCACACGACACGAGAGCCGACGCCCGACGCAAAGACGCCGCCAACATTCGTTGGCGCGAGAGCTGGCGACGGAGCTCTTAGCCAGCCACCATGCGGAGTCGTTGGCTATCACGCCGATCTCGATGGCACCTCCTTCTCTCCATCCCCGCAAGCTGGATCTCGAACCCCACACAGGGGCGCTGTCGCCATGCCTCCATGCCACCGACCTTCACGATCACCAGATGAACGGCTTCGCCTGTGAGCTATGACTTCGCTGCCGCATGGCTGCATTGCTTGGGGCCAAGCTCCCTTCAACCTCTTCCCTCGCTGGTGCGTTTATTTTTCTATTCCCTGGTGACCCGTCCGTAAGCATGAGGGTGGCCTCAAGATTATGGCTAAGACAGAGATTGCTGCGCCTCTACTCGGATCGGTGGACAATTTATAACGCAGGAGATAAATGGTTGGAACTATCGTGATGGGAGTCTAAGGGACATGTTTGCTGCCTCGGCATGGGGGCTGGGAAGCTGAAAGACTTCGATGGCTCGGTGGACTGAGAAGCTGAAAGACCTGAGAACGTCCATGACGGCCGGCAGGGGAGGCGTTTGGGCTAGCTGCACCTACGTTGAATTGTGGGACCCACTTGATGATGTGGCTTCACGAAATCACAGAGAAATCCGTTAGTGGGTTCCTCCTATTTAAGTATAGTAGATACCCAAGCAAACTTATGCGCGTACTTCCGCCGTAATTATATGTGCATATGATGTGCCCATATTTGAGTCCGTGAGTAACCCATTTATCACAAGCCTATATATATGTAAATTAATCCTCCTACTGTGCTTGATAAAACTAACTGAAAATAAAAATAAAAACAGTAGCAGCACTAAGAGAAAGCCGGCGCAGGCGGGGATGGCGAGCGCGTCAACAGCGAAGGGAGAGAGAGAGAGAGAGCTGAAGACCCGGGCAAGCAAGTAGCCATGGCCGGAGGCGGCGTACCCTGCAATTGGTCGACAGTGTTGCATACATACGCAAATGGTTAGCCAACGGCGCGCCGTGCGGCAACGCTTCCATAATTGGCCTCCATAGATGCTTGGCACGTACTTCTACTACTAGCTACAGATGATGATGATTAATCATCTAGCAAATACCACGAGGGAAAAAAGACCTCAATCGTGGTGCGGTGGCCTACGCTACGATACGACACATAACACGTACGTACATGCGTGCATGCAAAACGCTGCCTGCGTCTGCCACAGGCCCACAGCCATACCATCATGAAGCTTAGCCTTCTTCTGTCCTGTACAGCACACAGGACCAACGCCTGCGTCCACCACCTATGGCGCATTTAGGATCGGATCTTGTCTTACTATAAATACTGGCACGAACAGTTTTTATTTGAAAAGAAAAATAAAGCAAAATCGCCGAGCGATGGTGACCTTAAAACTTGCCAGGGAAGCCGCTCCGTGGCATGGAAGCAGAACAATAACTTGTGTAAGCAGCGTGTGCTAGCTACGCGGCACGCACAAGTTCAAGGCACCTGTCAAGCTCACGCGCCGAAATTCTTCGCCCACCACCACCACCACCAGCCCAGTCCCCGCGGCCGGGTCGCGTAAACCCCGCCCCGCCCGCCGCGCGCACGAATCTGCCCTCCGTGCGTGCGTGCGCACATCGTTGTCGATCGCCGTCCGCCCGTCGCGCGCGCGGCAAAAGACGGCCGTCCTCCCTGATGCCGCTCTCCGGCCGCGCGCGCGATGACAACGCGGCGGAACCCAAAAAAAAAAAATCTGGCGCCGGCAGGCTGCATGCACCACGGGGAAGAATTCCGAATTCTCGGCGAAGGGGCTTCCAGCCTGTGGAACGGAATCGAAGGACTGGACAGGCAGCCAGCCGCGTGACGCGGACGGGGGGGAGAACGTGGCCATGGGCCAGCCCGCCCGCCTGCCCGGGATGGGAAGGAAAACGAACCGAACCGAACGAACGAACGGGGGAGGAGGCGCTGCCGTTGCGGGGGCCCCGCCGCCGGGCCGGCCTAACGGCCAATAGAAAAAGCGGCACGTCGCTCTCGGCGCACCAGACGCCCACGCTGCCCTGCCGCCGTGAGCTGAGCCGAGCCGAGCTGAGTTCTCGTATCGTACGTGCAGGAGGAGTACCAGAGAAAATCGTGCGTCGTCGCTCCGTCCGGCGGGTCCCCGTTCGCGGCACCGCATAATGAGACCGGTCGATGGAGACGGCTGGGGTTAGAATTAGAATACGCGAGTAGCTGAGCTGGACTGCAGAGAATCACGACTTGTTTATGGGGCTTCCTTCTTTTTTTTTTTTTTTCCTTCCTGCACTGGTCGCCTAGGTGATGGCCTAATCTCTTGTTTATGTGTTAGAGTATCAATTGTGCAAATTGGGAGGTCCATGTCTTGCGATGCATGCATGGACGAATAATTTATGTGTGAACTCTTTTTTTGTGGGATGATCTCAGCTGCGGATACGATCCGAGCCCGTATATTGGGAAAAGGGAAACCCGGCGTATGTGGGGTTTGATTGACAGGTTAATCCTACTCTCTTTCTCTCGTATTCCGTAATTGTGCCCTTATGTGTGGTGTGGCTGCATATACTTGCGTTTGCTTGCTTTTGTTTTACCCAAAAAAAAAAAAAATTCGTGGCTGGCCCTAGCCTGCTCTCTTCTGCGTTTGCTCACAGGCACGAGCACGACCTGGATAATCATCTGAGTTGTGTACCGTTACAGGGGACCGGGAGCAGTAGCTCGCAAGTCACAACCGAAGCAAGTGACGACCTACACGGCCACGGTTTTGTTAATTGTAAGGATACTAGTAGGATGCCCATAGCGTTCTTTGCATTTATGAAGTAAAAATATAAAAAAAGTTTATAATGGTCAAAACTATAAATTAATAGATACATATATATGGATGTAGTAGGTCAATTGCGGAGGTTGTATCCATTGATATACATGGTATAAATTATTTGAATTGGACATCACCCAAATCTTATCTACCTGAACCTCCACCCCTACTATATCTAAGGGTCATCCCCCCTCTTAAAATTCTAGGACCTTTCCCTCATAAAATTATACGTGTTTTTGAAGAACCACATGCAATCCATGTGATGTGCGCTTTTTGTTAGGTTTTGAAACGATTTAAATTTTGCAAAAAAAATTATCGAAATATATCCATGTGGGGTCTTGTTTTGAAGAGTTTATTGCGGTAAACACCATAGTGCAATTGGATTTTAATTACGATATGTGGTTCAGGTTGCTAAGATTTTTTTCTATTTCAAAAGAAATAGCTAGTGGGAGATAAATGAGACTTAGTGGGTGTAACGGATTTGATGACGTCACATGACATCACTTTTCAGGATTAGACCAATCAGATGCTAGAAAATTTCTTAGTGGGGGTTAGGATTATAGAAGTTATAGATAAGGAAGTCGTCACATGCGCGCCTAGAGGTTTGAGCCCTAGAAATTTCTAGTCCGAGCAACTTGGCCCCGGGCCCCAACCCCAACCCCAAATCGCCTTTCCGAGAGAACAGGCGAAGGAGAAAGAGAGAGAGAGAGAGAGAGAGAGAGAGAGAGAGAGAGAGGACCACTCGGCGTTCAAATGCGCCGTGTCGTGCTTACAAACAGCATGTTCCAAAGTACCCGTAGATTAATTAAACAAGAGGTACTAGTACCCACACAAGTTGCAGCCAGATATCTAGGAAGTCTATTGTTGCCGAGATTCGAACCTACATTTGTAGCATGCCACTTGTGATTGATAAAAATGAAGCAAACGCTACATAGCCTAAGTTACACCTAATCGCATGTGCACATCTCTTACGTACGATCCGTGCACCAAAAGAGGGCCGGCCAGAGTGGCCACGTCGCCGGCGATTCTCGCCCGTCCGATCGGGCGGTCGGACGGCCCAGATCTAGTCAAATTCGGCCGTTTTGCAAAAAAACCCTCGAGCTTTTCATAATAGAACCCACCGTCCACCCTCCTCTCACAAACAAATCTTGCGAAAAAGTTCTCCAGTTTTTGCAAATCAACCCGCGGTCCATTCAGGCCTCCCCCATGGGTGGGCCTTTCCATGGGCCGGATTGCCCCCCGGTTGGGCCCTTTTTTGGCCGAAAATGGGGTTCGGTGGGCTGAATACGGCTCGAGGCCATTTTTCTATTTTACTGAATTTATTATTTATATAAACCGGCTGAAATTTTGTAAAAATCATAACAAAACAAATAAAAATCAGAAAAATGCCAAACCAAGTTTGTTGAACTCCACACAATGAGCAATACAATCTAAACGCATAACATTGCATGCAAGTTCTACTCTAATTTTATTGCTAAAAAATAGATATAGATTTGTCTCCAGTTTGCTGAAAATACTTAATAGAGTCAGTTTCTTTATTCAAATTGCTACAAAATTTTAAACGTATCATACCTATACCACGTATAAAATAGGATCCATAATACAACATGTTTTAGTGCAAAGCTTAGATCGTACATTTTTGCCCATGTTTTAAAAGGGCTAATATGAAAATCAAATTGAATTCTCCCCATTCCACAATTACATTAACTTTCAAACTTCTCATACTCCTCCCTCTTTAATAAATACTTTTACCCCTTCTTTCTACAACCATGCGTAAATAATAATTTTCAATAAAAATAAAAAAGGCCAATATATTAAAAAAAAAGAAAATGGCCATACACTGGCCATAAGCGGCAACGCCGCGCTCATTTCTAGTGGTTGCGAGACTTGTGTTAATTAAAGTTGAGACAAGTTTTTTTTTTCGGTTTAGAATAGCAATTAAAGTTTTTTTTTATCTTAGAAGCAATTAAAGTTGAGAGAAGTGTAAACGTTCATTCGGAACAAAGATCGAAGCCCACAAGGCCACATGGATAGGTAGGTTGGACCTTTCTAAAGACATTCTAGTCCAGCCCAGTCAAGGAAGATATATGACAACAGTCTTGTATGTATAGATCGGCCCAGTTGACGTAATACGCTTTAATCGGCCCGCTCTGTAATCAAGCAGGAAAATGTGGCCCCGCCTGATATCAAGATAAGCCTCATCGCCTCGAGGGCCCCCACGGACCGGATCGGAACATTCTGCAAAGTGGAATGACTCTGCTAAAAAAAAGCAAAGGACGAAATCTAGTATAATCTCTCTCAATTACTGTTCAAATGGTTTCTCAAAAAAAAGTTCAAATTCTTCTAAAAAATATTGTTCAAATCCGACGTTTTTAACTCCTAAATCGCAAAAATCAGATTTCCTTACTATCTCAGCCATGAGTAATAATAAGACCATATAAATCACAGTTGGTGATTTTAGAGGTAGTTTTCATATAGAAAGGTTCATTTGACATTCTTTATGAGAAGTGTTTTATCTTGCAATCCTACAAGAATGAAATGCAGGAAAGTTCCTGATGGAGCATTTGATACAATACACAAGAAATACAGGAATTAGAAGAGAGATAGACAGAAAGAAGAGTTTCCAAGAGGTTAGACCTCATGTTATATTCCTTCAAAATTCCTATCAAGCTATTCCATAGAAATTTTGTAGGATTTCAAGACAGCTAATCCTTTCTTCCAAAGGGCTAAATAGGAAAAATCCCTACAGGTTTACATTCCTATAAAATTCCTTCATAAATCCTATATTCCAAAAGGGCCTTAGCTGTGTACATATGTCATATATTTATATTTATATGAAATCTGTACAGTTAACAGTGCCCAAAATATACTAGTTATCTCACTTGACGCCACTACTATGCCAGTGGATGTGTCTAGGCCACTAGCAATGCCTCATTTCCTAATATGCATGAGGTACTGTAGCACAGTCATCTGAGACAAACTAGAAATCCAAATAAGAGCTCCAACATATCGCAGGAAAAAAAAAAATCTTCATGTGGAGCATTGATCGAGCAGCATCCCCATATTGACGTCTTGACGAGCCAAGAAGATGCCTCAGGACAATGATTTGGTATCTGAGCTCATCGCGGGATTTCCTTTCTTGCCTTGAAGTTGGATTATGATGTTTTGTGCTTCCTATATTTCACAAAATAAATAATTTAACCATAAGTCAATGCAAAGATTGCCACTATATAAATGGAGCCAGGAAGACTGGAGACCGGGCAGATGCAGAAGGTGGTCAACAAAATAAATTCATTAAAGTTACCTTTCTAATTGTCTTCCTATGAACTTCCTGGAATCAACTGGTATAGGAGATAACGATAAGTAGTCTTGTTGTTTCACTGGCGTTTCTAAAGCTTTAGTGATGTGTTTTTTAACTTCCTTGGATTTATCAGGAGCTGACCCAAATAGCTGAACAGTCAAACTGCCACCTGATGAAAAGTAAGTGTATTCTGTTAGCTTGAAGAAATACTTAATTCAGGTTCTTTTTTCAGTATGATCAATTCTTAAGAACAGGTAGCATACAAACACCTTGATCAAGGCTGTGCAAATGCAGACATGCGGTGGCAAAGAACTAAGGAATGAACACAAGCTTACAAAATACAAGAGCAGCTCCAATCCATGCAGTGTTATCCCATCTTTCACCAAGGAGGAACCAAGCAAAAGCAGCTCCCCAAACTGGCTCCAAGCCATAGACAATTGCAGTTTCTGTTGCTGAAACATCAGCCATTGCTACCATCTGCAGGAGACAGGAGGACATGTACGTACTCCACATGCTTAAAACATGCAAGCGTTAAACGAGAAGAGCCCTAAAACTAGGGTACCCCTAAAATTACTTGAACACTAAAAAAAGTAGACTGACCTCTGCCCACATGCATAAAACCGTAGAGAGAGTTCCAGTGTACAGTGCTGGTATCCAAGGAAATGAAGCTGCTGTATCCCAAAGCATACCGAAAGTCCAAGATTCAAAGCTGGATTCACTAGTATCAACGTAGCTATCTTTGAACATAAACCAGACAACAGAGGAGAAAGCGACCACAAGGACCTGGTTATCAGAAGATTTTTTGTTCACAACTTCACATCACAATGGATAAGATTCATAGCAGTATAACGGATATAGAGAAAATCTTCACACAACCTCGAAGCTAAGAAGAGATAGAAACTTCTTCTTGTCTGTATTCCTTGATATTTGCTCTGTTCTAAGCATATGGATCCCAAAGAATACGGCGCTGAAGAAGTTCAAAATATCACCAACCTTTGAACAGAACAAAAGGAGTTCAAAAAAGTCAACATCATATTATTTTTTAAGGCACAAAGCAAGCAATCGATAAATAATATATCCAAATACTTGAAATAATGAAATATATCAAATTGATTTAGCAGAACTTTAATATGCTTGAAATTAATTATAAGTTTGAAGACTCAGTGAAAGTGTGATATTGTTGCATAAGGAGAACCTTTTTGAAACCGAAATCAGGAAAGCAAGAAATTGTGTCAGAGATGTTTTACCGTTCTGTAAGATCCTGAGAGCTATTTTCACACCAGCCAAAAAACTACTAGTAACAATCAGTACAAAGAAAAGTTGTTACTTACGCAGGGAGGAGAGCCGCCACATTCCAGCAGGCCAATTCCAAATAATGACATGCTGGCTCCGAACCAAGTGAGTTTGGGGATCGAGGCACCAAGAAGGCCATCGATTAGAGGCACAACTATGACCTGTAGAAGAATAGATATTTTTGCCAGTTCAAGTCATTTCAACCAATCCACCAGAATTCAGAATGAGCTGGGCGCGAAACAGGATCTACCGTGAAGGCCGTGATGAAGGATGCTCGGCCAGCATCAGACGAGAGCAATCCAATCGCTTGAGAAAGGTAAGCTAAGCTAACCCAGACCCCCAGCTCCAGCCCTGCATACCGTACACGGCGGTCCCCAAAGGCACGGACCGCGAATGGCAGGAACGGGATGGCTGCAACGACGAACCGCACCATGTTGAAGACCTCAGGCTCTGTCAGGGCTTCGACCTCTTTCAAAACCGGAATATCACTTGCTGGCAGAAAAAAATGGAGAAAAGGTTAATCCTAAAAGACTCAATTTTACTGGTAATGCCAACCACAGTTCGCATTTTTTGTCACAGATTAATCACAGTGGTTGGAGAAAGAATTTTAGCATGAAGAGTATTTGGAGCAGTACCACAGAGGCGATGCAATGCTATTCTTGAGCAGAGTAGAGAGAGATAGAGAGAGAGGGAGGAAGAGGGAGTAGGAACAAGAAAAATGTTGGCACACCATAGATGACGGTGAGGGCGTTGAGGATGATGATGCTCCGTGTCTTCTTTGAGGCGAACAGGATCCGCCTCCACACCGGTCGGCCGCGCGCCGGCTTCTTCGTCTCGCCGCTCTTCTTCCTCTCGTCCTCGATCTTGGCCTCCTCCTCGCCGGTGGCGCCGGGCCCGACGAGCGCCGCGCGCCGGGGCGCCACGAGGACCCTTACCCGGCGCGGCGACGCGGCCCAGCGGGGCTCCGCGATGGCGAGATGCATCGCGCGGCAGGAAGGGCCCGCCGCTGCCGCTGCCGCTGCCGCCCCCCCCCAGCCCCACCCGTCTGCAGCGGCACTCTCGCCCACGACGCCGGCGCGAGGGAAGAAGCCATGCCAAGACCGCTCGAGTCCTGCGCTCCTGCTGCTACTGCAATGGAGTGAGCTGAGCAGGAGTAAAAAGGTAACAGGATGATATGATACTCGCAGGAAGAAGAAGAAGAAGGCCTGGGTCGTCGAAACGCTGGAACCCGCTGCCGTGTGTGGTGATGGCGAAGAGCTTGTCTGTGGCGACGGGCGGGCAGAAGCCAACACGAGATTTCATTTTCTGTGGAGGCGTGGCGCGCGGTGGGTTTCTGTGGTGGGGGCGTCCGGTGCCGGGAGAGGTCCTGGAGTTTTGCGGCGTCTCGGCCTCTCGGGTTTGTTTCCTCTCGAAAACGCCCGCGTCGACGGGTCTGCGGCGTTCAGATGAGAGGCCGGGCCGGCGCGTCGCCGTGGCCGTGTCCGCGGAACAGAGCAATCGTCGCTCGTCGTCGTCGTCGGGGAGCTACCGAGTAGAGTACGGCGCATGTGATCCTCGCCTTTGATGTGCACGGTCGGAGCTCCCCACTTGTCGAGCTGTGAGAGGCTGTGTTGCGATTAGGACCCATTTGTCTTGAAGCCACGATATCCTCGTGCTAATAGTAATAGGCAACAGCACTGTTATTTCGCGGTGTCGCCACGCACAAGTGCACACGCCACACGGTGCGAGCCGTATAGATAGATAGATCGTCTGGGCTATCACCGGCTCGATGCAGCCGGGGGCGCGCTGCCGCTGCGCTAGCACAGGAGCCCTCCCTCGTCCAGCTTCAAGAGAGCTGCTATGAAGGTCTCGATTTGTAGCCATTGCATGTTGCCAACAGAGAGAGTCAAAGAGAGCGTATGCGATGCTTCAGCAGAACTACAGAAGAGATACATAGATGGGCCCAAATTTCGGCCTAGTATGTCTAGCCCACTAGATTTTTTGGGTTGGGTTGGGTTTTAGTTCATTCTAATGGGCCTGATTTGAGCCTAGTGTATGTCTAGCCCACTACAACGTCGACGAATGCCATCCTGGGCTGAGAGGTTTGGGTGGAAGCCTGGTTTGAGTATTTAATAGGTCCTCTAAAAAAAGGAGTATTTAGTAGGGTATACGATTTAATAATTTGGGAAATTGGGTAAGAACGATATAATACTTTACGAATTAGTACCATCGTGTAATTTACTTTTAAAAATAAAATATCAGCAAACAAATGATTATTGAAATCCGGATAAGTGATGTCGGGCTGCTAAAAATATCGCTAACCAAGTGTAGCAGTTAAGCAACATACGGAAGCTTTTGCAGATAAGCCTGCTACCGAAGGCTTGATGTCGCTTTCTCAATCTAAAACTTCCTGTAGACTTGATGCTGCTCATTCATAAAAATATCTGTATTTCATATTCGTTCTTGGGGGAAAAAAAATCGGGGAAACTGACAAGCTGTAGGTTGTCAGCAAACCAGATATGGACAATGTATGCATGAAACATGCACGAGCCAGTATGCGGGTTATTGCGGTGGATTTTAGGATTTTCGTAATATGAGTAAGTCTGTAGCGCCAAGGTCTTGTTTCAAGTGAAAAATACTCACAATCACCAAAAAGCAGGTTCAAGATGGATCATGGGATTTTTGCAATATGACGTGTTGATTACAATAATCCATCTCATATTTTAGCATGTTTGGACGTCAATTGGATTATTTTAGCTAATTATTATATAATAATTACCACGGATCAAAATGGGTCCAAAGAGTATCTAGCGTGTTATGACTTATGATGTGAGATCTAGCTTGTTGGAAAGAAATGTTGCCATATGTTGCTGCCAGCAAACAACTATCCTGACTAGTCAGCATTTGACCTTAATCAAACTACAGTATTTTATTATTTATTTTGCAAAAAACAAAATAGGCCCTAGCAAATCGGTGACGAGACGATGATATAGCCACGTTTAGTTACAGACACCCAAAGTAATGGAAGACATAGCCAAACTACTCGTCTCGTAGCACCAGCAACTATTTGGTGCCAGAGAGCAAAACTTTCAAGGATGACATCAAGATCAAACTTCTTGAAATTCTTCAAAACCACACTGTTCTGGATCTTTGCACATCAACGATCCATAAATGGAAATTGAAAGATGAAAGGGAGACACACGGTGGGTTCTTTTCCTATGCTTAGTCTAGACCAGACAGTACGTGCTGCTAATCACCCTGCGATGACGCCACATGAATGATTGCTTCATAGGCCGGCGGTTGCCATCGTCGTCCCAGGATGTGCCGAAGGCCGACGCCAACCCGGTGGCCACCAACCATCAATCAGCTCTCTCTTGTGCGGCTGCTGTGCCTACTACAGCCGGCACGATAGCGAAATATACGCGTTTAAGTTATTATTTGCATATTTGATTGAAATATCCCCCAATTGCATTTGCGGTAGATTTAGCTGCATATTTGCGAATTGATTATAGATCATTTAGTTAAGTCTCTTGTGGTGAAATCTATCCACCCAGATTTAAGTTATCGACTTGACACGGATGATCGTACTGCTTTAAGTAGCCAACGACGTTTTCTGTTGATAATAAGGCACTTACGGTAAGTTCTTCGGAGGTACTCAGAGGTAGAGTTTGTGACAACCAGGCGCCTATGATGAGTCATTCAAAGATACTCATAGAGGTAGAGTTTATATACGTGTGTTCTAACTATTGAGTGTGTGTGCTGTGGCGGTTTGTTTACGTGTGTTCTAAGATATAAGTGTGCGCCGTGTATCTATCTATACTATAAAAGAGCGAAGAAATTGAAAATAAACTCTCACCATGATCTGTCTTACCCATTTTAGTTCTTGTCCGTTAGATCTACTTTAAGATCGATCCAACGCTGTCTAAATCATCCACCATGATATGACAGGTGGATCCGGTTTGTAAACATGTAAACGTTTACGCGTGTTTCTCTCTTACGCGTAATATTCTCTTGTATTCTTTTTTACCCGAAAAATCTTTACCCACCCACCGTACTCAACCTTCCATCGAACACCGAACAGTTTTTTAAAGGTCACCATCAAGCAAGCCCTTCGACTCCTGCCCCTATTGATCGACCAAGCAAGCAACACGACGTCTGCGGCGGCGGCTTGGCAGAGCAAATCTCCCTCGATGGGTCAAGCAGTTGAAGGGCGATCGATGGATTGAGCAGCTAGCGCGCCCCTTCACTACTACGCGCAGCTTGCCGTAAGCTTCTTTCTGAATTATTAATGTTTCTGCTTCGTTCTTGCTTTGCTTCCATAGTTTCATGCATGCTGTGTACTTAATAAAGGAATGTGAGATTCAATACGTCTACTAATTTATCTTTGTTCAGTCGACTGAATCTCATGGACACGTATCGATTAAGCTGGCTGCCCTGGCTATATAATGGACGCACTAGTGTGCGGCACTTGAGACAAAAGCCGTCCAATCATTTTTGCATAGTAGTAAATCCATCAGTCCAAAGGCTCCGAGCACAGGACGCCAGCCGGGGAACAAGAGATATGCACGTTGTAGCCACTGCACACCGCTACGATCACCTTGCTCGTCGCCTCTGAACCCACGACAAGCCGTTGTCCATCAAGCTCTACTGTCCAAGGGCACATAAAGGTCTGCATCAACTCATGCCTCTCCAAGTGCACGTAAAGGCCTCATTAACCGGTGCCTCAGCCATATTAAAATATTTGATTCTGTGTTATGCTAAAGGCCACATTTGCAATCCATTATTTTAAAAGTCATCCAATTAGCAATAGAAGGACATACTAATATGCAACAAGGTAGCTTGCATATAATTTATTAAAATATTTGATTATAATAATATTCATCTTTTGTTATTGCCGCTTGATTGACTTTTTTCAGTGGATCAAGAATAACGTGAACGTAAGAAAATATAACATGCATGAATATCAACATAATTGAAGATCTCGTTTGAAGGCCAAAGGCCAATGCAACCAATTTGGTTGATACATCTCAACTCCTAATAAACGAAAAAAAAAACATCCAAGGTTCTTTTTTTTATCGAACGTTACTCCCAAATGTTAATTGTGTTGCCATTGAATTTAATGTCATTATTATATGATATGATTGTCTACGCCTCTTCTTATAAATATAGGTGAGCAAAATCTCAAAGGTAAGAGGAGAAGGGAGATCACATCAGACATTGATGCAAATATTGAATTATTAGAACCAAAATTGCTTCAACAGCATGAACATAAAAATAATAGGGAGGAGGAAGCTCAGGCTAAAATACGTGAATACCAGCGTAATTATCAATGTAATCGTCGAGCCCGTTTGAAAGAAATAGGTAACACACAGAGCCTAGCATAATAGATAAGTTACTTAAGCTGTCTACTAAAACTAATAAATATTGTAGGCATTGGTAGCAATGACAATGCAAAAAATTCTCAAAAAGAATATTCAAAAGTCAAAGGAAAGGTATCATGCAATTGCTGGTCAAGATAGAGAGCAAAATAAGCTAGAAAATGCGAATATCTACATGATTATCGCACTAGACAATTATCAACTAATCAGCATATTCGAGAAGCATTTAACACTGGGCTTTGGGAACCAGAAGACCCAGAGCATGGATTAGATGGTAAGTTTTCAAAACATAGTGTAACTATAAGGATTGTTGACTTTAAACTTTATTTCCCCAATAGAGAATGACTTGGATCGACAAAACCCAAATGAAGATGGTTACGAGGATGATGAAACTCATGTCCTCTACAATAAAAGTCAGTTGGTTGTAAAATATACAATTGCATATATATTATAATATTGAATTCATATTGCTTTATAAACGTAGATTTTCACTATGAATATTACTGTTGTAAAAAATGCTATAGCAAATATTATAATATTGAATTAATATTTTTTTATAAACACAAAGTTTCACTACGAATGTTAGTATGAATCTGTATCTACCCTTAAATGCTTTGGTCCTTATGACTTACACGGATGAGACTATGTATCATAGGACCAAAAGGTCTTCTAAGCAGTAATTTGAAAAAAGAAAGATTTTGGCTGCACATTTGCTTCGGCTGCGGAACGGAACGGACCCACCAAACCCGGTCGGCCGCGGCGCGAGCGATGCGCAGCTGATGACGGGTGGGGCACGAATGTGGCGGGAGCCGGGAGGGAGGGTGTGCCGTGGAAGCGACGCCAAAACGGGGCCGCTCCAACGGGGGCCGGGGCGGAGCCACCAAGTCGCCGTGAAAAAAAAAAAATACTCCTACCGTAAAACCGTTGGTGGAACCCACTGCGGAAGGATCCATCCAGCTCGTCGTCTCGTCGGCTTGTCCAAACACCACCACCACACCAGGCGTGCGCCGTTCCCACGGTCCCTGTCCCTCCTCTGACCTGACCCTACCCAATCCAATCCGTCGCCTCCGGGCGGCAGCCTCTCCAATCTCCATGAACAGCGGCGTGGCAATACGAGTAGATTACTGCTAAATTGTACTACTACATACTCCATCCATTCCATTACGAAAAAGTGCAGAGAGAGAATGGAATCGTCCTCCCTCTACCATACTCCATGACTCCATCATCATCACTAGACTAGAGAGAGAAACCCTTGCACCCTTTGTTCCTTACTTTCACCCCTCATTCGTTCCTCCGAGTCTCCTCCGACCCATCGCCGAGCGTCGTCGAGCCCACCAAGGAAGCGGAGCCGGCGGCGGAGAAGGGGGGGAGATTTGGCTTTCCCGTCGGGGGCTACTGGCCTAGGGAGCAGCGCAGGGAGATGCAGCGGCGGCGGGGCCACACGTGGGCGGGGGTGGGGAAGACGGCGCAGGCGGCGGCGGCGCACGCCGCGCTCTTCTGCTTCACTCTCCTCCTCGCGCTCATGGTCGACGGCCGCACCACGTACTCCTGGTGGTACGCGCTCTAAACCCTAGCCTACCCGTCCCCCCACCGGGCTCTCGTCCTCCATCTCCCCCTCACCCACCGCTTCGATTCGATCTAATTGGTTTCGTTTCAGCGAGCTGGGGAGTGGGGGCTTTGAGTTGTTGGGCTGCGTTGTGATTTGCGGGGAGAGCGTTCTCCCCTCCCCTGCGATGCAGATGTAGTTTTTGGAACTGGCCGATTCCTATGCTCGCTTTTTCGAGTGTTGTGTGCGATTCAGGGTTGGCTGCTGGTAGCTGGTGCTGGACTAATCCGGTCCGCTGGCGCGTAATTCAGCTACCTGTCTGGGGCTCAGATGAATGTTGAGAGTTGTAGTCGAGCTGATGCCGGCTAGCATTTCCTCACTCGGTATTGTGCTAGGATAATAGACAGTAGGTTTCATGCCAAATTTGTTCCTTTAGGCATTGTTCTGATACGGCAAAGGAAACGATAAAATCTTCTAGCTAGAATTAGGGTGCTGCTTGGTTATAGCATCGGTAACGTAAAGGGAATGGAATTAAAGCTGTGGACGACACACGTTACCGTAAGACATTCCATTTGAACTAATTTCATATCCATTTGCGTTACCGTTGCGCGAACCAAAAGGCACATAGGTAATACCGAATTATAGATTACTCTATGACAACCACTATAAATCGGCAATGGTAAAGCCAATATGAGTTGCTAATGGTGCTACTTTGATCATGTAGGATAATATTCATTCCACTCTGGCTCTTTCATGGTATTGTTGCACGTGGAAGGTTTTCAATGCCTGCCCCTTCATTGCCTCATGGCCGTCCACGTGAGATTCACATACTGACTCGTCTATTAAAACTAGCCTTCTCACTGATTGCGTTACCATTGTTTGTTTTGCATCTAATTAGCCTGATATGTTTCTTTTTGCTTGCAGTGGGCACCCTGTCATTCGATTGTTGCAGCGCCTTTACTAATTGCATTCGAGCTGCTGCTTTGCATATATCTTGAAAGCATAAGAGGTAGGGTCAGAATCCTTTAGGTAAACAAAACCTTGTCCAGGGTCATTGAGATTCCTAGAAGTGTTTAATGTGAGACACATGTTAAGTTTCTCCGTTTTGTTATCTCTGTATCTTCACACTTCTTTTCTTTGTGTTTGCCCAGTTAGAAATCATCCATCTGTTGATCTGAAGATTGTGTTCCTTCCTCTGTTGGCCTTTGAAGCAATTATCCTTATTGACAATTTTAGGTAAATAATTTGTGCTATTACCTTTTTCTTTCCTGTGGATTGTTAGATTGTGTCACTGTAAGTTCTTTTTTCTCCCCAACTATGAGAATGCATTGCACACGACCAGGAGTTACTATTGTCTGAACTGTTTGGTTTCTTACATTTTTTGCCACTTTGTTAGTTTTTAAATTTTAGTTCAATTCAATTTTGTATGATTTCAACTGTTACGATATATCTTGTGATGTACTCTACTCCCTCTGTCCTAAATTATAAGACGTTTTGGCTTTTCTAGATATATTATTTTTGGTGTGTATCTAGAGTTCTAGACATACTACCTCTGTTCCCTTTTATAAAGGCGCACACGCATATCAAGAATCAAACTTTTAAAACTTTGACCAATAATTAGGCTAATATTTTTTAATTATTATAATACAAACTTTATAATGTTAGATTTGTAAGGAACTATACTATCCAATGATTATAAATTTATAAGCGTAAACAATATAATATAAAGTAAATGAATTGTCAAAGCATAATCTAGGAGACCGTGTTATTCCAACTTGCGCTTTACAAAATGGAATGGAGGGAGTAGTGTATATCTATGTACATAGCAAAAGCTATGTATCTAGAAAAGCTAAAACGTCTTATACTTTGGAATGGAGGGAGTACTTTATTTTGCCTATTCTTGTAATCGCTGTAGAAAATTGACCTGCATGGTTTTTTAAATATTTAATGGACCCATAGAAGCAGCTGAATGTGTTGTCTTTCAACATCCATAGTTCCAACAGTTGCTTGCTGTGCTTGCTTTTTTTTCATTTGCCACATTATGTCTAAGAAAAAGTTGTATGTTGGCCTTAAAACTATCTTGGTAAATGGTCAAACCCTTCATGTATCAGTGCAAGTTTACAGGCAGTGTAGCATGGTATTAAAAAAGTGAATTGTCTATTTTTATTTTTCCTTCATCATGGTGTTTTTAGCTTGAGCTTTCTTCTGGAACCAATTATAAGTCTCACAATTATCTATGCTGGGTATCATAACTTGTATTTCAGTGGAAGCATTTATGTATATACTCACCAGTCTAAAGTATAAGATTGTATTTTTATATCCAAGCAAATCTTTAAGCTATCCCTTGATTCTGCTGCATAAGCCTTTATTGCTTCCCATTGCCTGCAAAGCTACATGTGTAAGGCTTGGAAAACATATGACACATGATCTACATTGATGGCTTGTCTTTCATTGTTCTTTTGACAGCATTACAAAAACAATCAATTCACAAGATTCTTCTGAATGTTAAACTGTTCTGCTTGTGCCATATATCGTGGTATAACTTCCGTGTTTGCACACATTCAGGATATCGATCATTGTTTGAATCCTCTTTATCTTTTTCTGTCCAAATTGTGGACCTCATTGTCCAAAGAAAAATAAACTATTATTTGTTACTCTTTGAGGTTTACTGTATTATAGTCACTATGGACATGATGCTTATGCATTTCTTGGCATGTTTTTTTTTTTTGGCTCAGAATGTGTAGAGCTTTAATGCCTGGAGATGAAGAAAGCATGAGTGATGAAGCTATTTGGGAGACACTTCCTGTAAGTCTCTCATACTAGTGGATCTGACTACTTTTGGCACAATTTCTACGTTGATCTGAATTGCAGCCCATTCTTCAGTAAAAAAAAATGAACTTCAGATTATGAGTATCACTTAACCAGGAAAATTGAGTTGTGCAATGTATTGGCATTCATTTGACTCTTTGGTAATGGAATGCAGCATTTCTTTCATATGCCACAAATCAACTGCACAGTTGAATGAAGAGGACTAATATATGATGCTATATATTGACATTATTGGAAAGATTATTAGGATAAAACAAGAATATTGGACTAACTGTTCAGATGTCTTGCATCGGTTTGCTAAAGTGTCATTTAAGCACTTGGCCAGTGTAAGCTGTGTTGAGCTAGTTCCTATGCACTTTTGTTGCAAACTGATACAATGATGTCTTCCATGGCTTTGCTATAGTATCATTTAAGCACTTTTGGGCAGGTGTAAGCTGTATTGAACTAGTTCTGATGCAACTATTGCAAACTCATACAACAAACAGATATGCAAGTTCCATTTGTTATAACATATTTTGTCTAATTGAAACAACAAGCTTTTGCCAGGAGCCCAGGGCTTTTATTTTTTTTCCCAGACATCTTTGTATTGCTCTTTTATTTTCTTTTGCCAATTACAGTTTTCTTTTTTTTGCATTTCATACAAATGCTTAATCAATAATCAATATAAAACATCACCTCTACCTCTCATAATTAGAAGCATTAAATGTTTCCACCCTTTTGATCTTTTGTATTAGATCTTACTAGTAGTTGGGACGATCCAGATTCCAGAGAATGCATCATTTTTAATTGACTAGAATAGAATATTAGACATTTATCTTATTATGTTTAACCTTTTTGAACCAGCATTTTTGGGTTGCAATTTCAATGGTGTTTCTTATAGCTGCTACAACATTCACCCTTCTCAAGCTGTCTGGTAAGTTTCGTTGGTTGCCTTCCAATCGTTACTTACAAAACTGATCTCCTCGCTAGGGTTCCTTAATTTGAGTCCTTATAATTTGTCGCATTATTTCTTCTTAACTAGAATGACTGTTGTGTTTATTACAGCTTGTTTCTTCTTTAATATAGTATTTGAAAATAGAACGAACTTTTCTTTTTAGTGCTTGTGAAATCAGTTAAACTTGTAACTGTTTTAAGTTTACATTGTTGAATTTGTTGAAGTCTCTCAGGTCCCTTTTTACTTTTATTGTGCAATGCTTTTGTAATAACACATTGTTGCACATTGCAGGTGATGTTGATGCTTTGGGATGGTGGGATTTGTTTATAAATTATGGGTGAGACTTGTTGCAGTGGCATTATTCCTTGTTATGAGATTTCAGTTAGTTTAATTTGGCACCTTGGTTATCCAGGATTGCGGAATGCTTTGCATTTCTTGTCTGTACAAGATGGTTTAATCCCATGATTCATAAGTCTCCCACACATGGGGAGGCTAGCTCATCATCAGCGGCAATTAGATACCGTGATTGGGAAAGTGGTCTTGTCCTCCCATCACTAGAAGATCACGAACAAGAGAGGCTTTGTGGTCTCCCTGATATTGGGGGCCATGTAATGAAAATACCTCTTGTGGCTTTCCAAGTATTGCTTTGTATGCGGTTGGAGGTATGTTCCATCCCATTCTTGTGGCACATAGGGAACATTGGTTTGATGAATTGCAGAAGGAAGGAACTGCAAGAAACTTTGTGTTTCTTCTTTTAAAAACCATCTCTTGACATTATTTGAATAGATAAAAAACAATTTGACAATTATTGTGATATACAGTTTTATTTAAACAGCTTTAAAAGCTGAAAACAAATCATAAATTCTGGCTGAGTTTAATTAAATTTTTTTCTGTGACAAACTGTCCCAAGCCTGGAAACAGCTAGCAACTAGCTGATAAGTATTACTGGCTTTTTGTTTCAGGGCACACCAGCTAGTGCTCGCTATATCCCAATATTTGCTCTTTTCTCGCCACTATTTATTCTGCAAGGTGCTGGTGTCCTTTTCTCTCTAGCAAGATTAGTGGAGAAAGTTGTTCTGCTATTGCGTAATGGGCCAATTAGTCCTAATTACCTTACAGCCTCATCAAAAGTTCGCGATTGCTTTGCTTTTCTTCATCATGGTTCAAGGTACCACCTAATATCTGTATTTCTTGCATCTGTTTTTGCCCTGCTTGAACCAATCTCGCATTTTGCCCTAATGCAGGCTTTTAACTACAGCTTCTTTGTCCATGTGTTATGCAGGCTTCTTGGTTGGTGGTCTATTGACGAAGGGAGCAAGGAAGAACAGGCCCGGTTGTTTTATACTGAATCTACTGGGTAAATTACTGTTCATTTAAATTCTGTTAATTTTCTCAGTCTGTTGGTACTCTTGTTTTGCTGCATGCTTACATACTGTGCTGATTATTTGTTCTCTGGTTGAAGGTACAATACATTTTGTGGCTATCCACCTGAGGTGGTTAGGAAGATGCCTAAAAAGGACCTTGCAGAAGAGGTTACATGATATAACCATTTTTTGTTCCAGAATTATTATCTCAAGACATTTGTTTCAGTTCACATCATCATAAACATTAACTTCCCACTTGCCTACTTTCAGGTTTGGAGGCTACAGGCAGCGTTAGGAGAACAATCTGAAATTACCAAGTGTACCAAACAGGAATATGAAAGGCTTCAAAATGTATTGCCCCTTGCTGTCACTGCATTCTTATTTTTCCATCTGCAGCATATTCACTTCATATGCCCTTACACAAAGGAACCATTTAGGTCCAAGCCGTCAACGATAAGGACCTTTGGCAGTGTAACCCTGATTGGAACTAAACTATTGACTTTGTTACGGAATGAGTTGCTGCCATTGTTTACTGATAGTTATTACCTTTTATATGGGTCAGATAGTAGCTTGTTAAATTCATCATCATTTCTGTTGACAGTCATTTTTTTTCTTGTTTTTTTAGGAGAAGGTTCTTTGTAGGATTTGCTACGAGGGAGAGATATGCATGGTGCTACTTCCCTGCCGGCACAGAACTTTATGCAAGTATGTTTCAGTCTCTTTTGTTTTTTTTTCATATATGCCCTTCCTAGCTAGCTTGGCAATGCTTGAAATCGTTACTACATATTGACTCTGATGTATTTTCTGTATTAGGTCTTGTGCTGAGAAATGCAAGAAGTGTCCGATCTGCCGTGTGCCAATTGAAGAGCGCATGCCTGTATATGATGTTTAAACCTCACTAACTCAGCTTAACATTACAAATTTGTAACATGTGGGTTCTGTCATGCTGTGCATTTAGTCTCGATCACAACTTTAAGCTGATTGAGGTTTGCCCTCCAGAAAAAGTCTACAACAATATATGGGGGAAATACAAGTATATCATGTCTAACCAAAAGCATGGGAAGGTGGCTGAAGAGCATTTTGTCATTTCGGTCCAGTTATCTACTGTAAGTATGTGGTCAGTGTATTTCCCTTACCTCTTGTGATTGATAGATGAGTCAGAATAGCCTTGTTTGGGTAGCAGAATTTTCTCAGGGATATGCAGTTGTTGAGAAAGTGAAACAAAAACAGGCTGTAAATAAAAACATTGCCTTGTTTGAATGTAGTGCTCCTTGTTTGAGAAGAAAGTGGAACAAAATGTGGTGTAAACCTCTGTTGTGTCTGCCGAAATTTGTGACCGTAATGCTCCGTCGGCGGCCAGGTGACTTTTCGCAATGTGAAGGGTCGTCTAAGCAAAAGCATCTAAGGCTTATGGAAGCGTGTCTGGAAAAGAAATTTTTCGTCTGGTCTGTGCCCAGGAATCATTGGTGATGATTTTTCAAGCCGTACTGATTGGAACCAATTCTGTAAATGTTTGCGATACTGTGGACTGCTGTCTCCTTTTTAAAATTTTAAATAGACTAGCCAATGCCCGTGTGTTGCTAGGGGTGACAAAGCTATGTTAATCAATTTGTTGTTCTCATAAGAAGGGTTTTCAAAACAATATTGGCGCTAATAATGAAATTAAAACACATGATCAATATCGTCACAACTGAAGCTATCCTTCAGGAATCAGGACTAGCTATAGGAAATGCCCGTTCTGTTCAGATGAACACTGTTGCTACTAACTGAAGCTAGCTGTCTCCCTATTGAGTGTCAGAAAATTTCACAAATGGCTATATCAGCTCATCGTTCTGTGAAGAGACCACAACGCTCAACATATGCCACATGTTTTAGATGTGAAGTACTAGCTCAAAAACTCAGGCAAACTCCATTCTGAAGGCTAAAAATATTTTTAAAACTAATTTATTGCTCAAGTTCAAGTTATATTTCTGAGACATTCAGTTGGGACAGTCACATTTTGATACAACATTCTTCCCTTACATTGTGTGGATATAAGGGACAGTATACCAAGAATTCTTCCCTTACATTCTCCAAGTTATAGTATGTGTTGTTGAAATTCAGAGTAAACCAGGAATCATACACTTTAATAGCTCGGGGAACAGGGGAGAAAGGATGAAAAAAAAAAGGGTTCCCTTGCAGTTGGAGGTCTCATATATGACTATTGCATACTACTCCGTCCCGGAATAATTGTCGTTTTCGATTTTCGTGCCGCAAGTTTGACTCGATTTATAGAAAATACGTGCAATATTTCTATCTCCGAAAAATTTTGTTAAAAAACTAGATTCAAAGATATTTCCGATGATACTAATTATGATACTAATCGATAATATTTATTATTTATAAAAATTGTCGGCATTTGTTTCTCTCCGAAAAAGCGACAATTATTTTGAGACGGAGGGAGTAGTACTGAATATTTATTTTTAGCAACGAAGTGGATCCAGGCATAGTAGAAGCCCAGTGATTTAATATTAGATGAGGGCAGTATGATTGACCTTGCAACCAAGTCCTAAGCGGCTCTACAAACACTGAAAACTCCATATCATCAAGTGCCATGAGGACATCATCGACCCTGCCTATCATGTTCAAAACTGTTGATAACATGATAAATTGGTGGTCCAATTCTAAAACACTGGACAGGCTCACAGGCAGGAAGATCTGGCCATACTCCAATTTTGAATTAGAAAAAAAAAAAGTTCTTTCCTAACATGGAAGAAAATTGCAGGAGAAAGCGACAAGCAACTCACAGCTGTAACAAATATGAAGCAAATCAGTTATCTCACTTTAACTTGCACAAACAATTGGATCGGGAACCACTATAAATGTTTTATGTAGGGTTATAGGAGATACAGATGCAAAAAAGAAGGAAAGAAACAATAAACTTCGAGACACATTTGATTTAGCTTTTGGAGGCTGCAAGAGTTTGTCACATAAACATGCTACTGACTTCTAATGAGTTCAGGTGACTGACGAATATAGTGTTAGAAAAATAAAATTCAGAGCTCAACATGTGATCCTTCAACCTGGTTACAGCTGTGCCTCACCAACTGTGCTAGATTTACAGAGCGAAACACACAAATGGGTACTTTCTCCATCATATAATCCCAATATAGAAAGCACAAACAACTGGTGAAACACACAAATGGGTACTTTCTCCATCATATAATCCCAATACAGAAAGCACAAACAACTGGTGCTCCAAAATAGACGTTTCATCCATCAATGTACTCTGGTATGCATGGGTTTAATGACAGTATGTCTCGTTAAGCGCCAAATAGACGGCCGCCTTCTCAGTCCTGATCAAACGATCAAATATGCTCAATGACTTGTTCAATGGTCTCAAACTGGCGTCTTCCCTTGAGGGTCATCTTTGCACTGTCGCGGGCAGCACGCTCGCACTCTGCTCTCTTGCTGGCACCCTTAATTGATTCAAGATCCTGGACATGAGCGATTCCAACTATTCTCCTGCATAAGAACGACATTTTGGAAACAATATTCAGCCAGGGATGCAGAACAGAAGAAATTATATATGCATAGCGTTTGAAGCTGGTGTTAAAATGTGACTCGTCGTTTTGTGAGAAGGCATTTTCATTTGGAAAAGTAAAGAACAAACATTTTGAAAAAAATTATATATATTTTTTCAATGCACAGCATGCCTGAACAGCCTCAGACATAGCCATTTTTTTTTTTATTTCTCAGTGCTTTCATCAAAGCTGACTTCAGAAAATTTGGTTTTATGACCCACATTTGCACCAGACAGAAAAGATGCTACATCAAAACTAAAATCCAAGACTTTTTTTATTATTTTGCCTGAGTATGGTTTTGTCATTTCAGTCAAAAAGGCAGTTATAAGAAAAAAAAATATCATTCACAAATCTAATCTGCAGTTACCTGATCATTTTGGCAGAACCAAACCCAAGGCTATCATGAAATAGGTTTGTCATGTACTTCTTGTGAACAATGCTCAAAAGTTTTGAGTTGTTGTATATATTGGGCACCCCATTCCCTTCTTTGTGTTTATTCCATAGTTCAACAAACCTTTTCTGGAACAAATTCCACGACTCTGCAATTATCTTCAAGATCGATTTCTTGTAAGCCTGCAAAAGATAGGGAACACTAAGTTCATGTGCGAAACATCATAGAAATAGTTTTGAATGCTGCATGCTGAAGCATCATGCTGTATGACAAAATGATACTTCTGCCAGTGCCATTAAGTGCTACTGAAGATGCCATCAATCAATAAAAGAGATATTTTGGGCTGCTATACATTTGTCTGCCAAGTAATACTATCCTATTTATGCTAAACATGACAACTTTGATTATCCCCAGGTATCAGAAAAATGACTATCTCTCATACAAGACATTAGGATCATATTCCTAGCATCTATCCATCATAAAAGTAGATCCAAAGTAGGTTCTGAAGACAGTTGGCTGACGTTAGTACATTACCTTAAGGCAACTCAGAAACAAGCTAAACTACACAAAGCAACCCAACTGCGTTTGAAACCAATATAATATATATACAAAAAAAAGGAGAAAACAATTTGCCATGGCATAGACAATCTACTATCTAAGTACCTGGTATGAGGATACCATGTACTAATACTACTACTGGAGTTATAAAGGGTGCAAAATTAACAAGCTAGCAGATTCATCCATACATGCATACTGCTTCACGATCGTTAGCCTGATCAGCATGTCCATTCAGTGCAAGGCTCCAATGTCAAAACCCATTGGCCCATAGAACCCAAACTCTGGATCAATGACTGGAATTGAAACATTGGTCACCATGATAGAACGAATGTTGAGATCTCCATGAATCAGAGCCTAAGCTCTCTCGATAAACCTGCAGTTGGAAATCGAATAAGTCGCATTTCCCATGTGCAGAAATAAGCCATAGGTGGCAATTTATTTCTATGCAGTGAGGTTATTACAATTACATTGATTTCAATCCAGCTACTTCCAACTTGAGCTCATCATCCTATCGAACTGCCTCAGTATCTTTGTCAAGGCAAGGTGAGTCCACCGATTAAATATTTAAATTGGAGACACGATATGGGTCCGAGAACACAACTTGTTCCGTGAGCCCACACATCTCCTTCCCAGAGTACATAGCAACTGCAACCACAGCACAGCCCATTGCAAATCCCGTCAAGCTAATGCACATATCCCCTTTTCAGACACGGCCACGTACCAATCATTGAGAGCGAAGTCAACATGCAATTGAAAGTACCCATCTAGGGGAGGGGTGAGACGCAGCTTACGGGCCAGGGGTTCTAACCCTAACCCTGATGCTGCAGGTCGCCACAGGGTCGTCGCGGTGGAAGGGCGTGGCGGGGCGAGCAGGAAGGGCGTGGCAGGGCGACGGCGTCGCGGCATGTGGTCCGGTGAAGGCGGCGTGGCCTCGTGGCGGCGCTGCGGCGGAGTGGACCGCACGGGCCCTCGCGGTGGAGTAGAGCGCACGACCCTTGCGGCATCGAGGCAGCGGAGCCAGGCACACACCTCTCCTACTCGCGCCGGCAGGTGGGCCACGCGCTCCCATCCGTGACACCACTCAGCACAACCACGCACCAATCTGTTCTCCAGCATCCGGCATCCTCTCATCCTCAAAGGGGGCGTTTGGTTTGCTTCCCAATAGAGCCTGGCCTGTCTCAACCATGCAGGCCCACCATGGCCAGGCTGATCAGGTGCAAGAGCCTCTTGTTTGGTTACCGCGTCCGTCTAGCCAGGTCTTCAAGAGAAGCCGTTTGGTTGGCTTGATTCAGCTCCCCGCCCCGCACGCCACTCTCTTGTATGATGCAGGTGCTCGCCCCGTCCTGCATGCAGCCGGCCAGGCTCTCCAGAAACGACCAATTTTTGTGCATGAGATGAGCCAGGCCCAGCAGCAGCTTTTGCACGGCTTCAGCCTGGCCGGCACCTTCATTCACCCAACCAATCACCAAGACGTTGCATCTATGGAGCCTGGATGAATGGGATGCGGGCAACCAAACGCCCCCAAAAGCACCGCCGAATCCGGCGCTCCACTCTGCCGCCTCGCCGCCGCAAGGACGCCCTGGTGGTGGGCAGGGGTGGGGGTTGGTTTAATGCATTTCCATAATTTCATGCTCCATTCCAAATTTGTATTTTTGTTTACTATGCATGTAGTATAGAATATATCTAGATACATAATAAAACTATCCAATTCGTTAAAAATTATAACTACTTTTTTTTGATACATAGTATACAAACCTTTTATTATATACATAGACATAATATATATTTAGATATATAGTAAAAACTATGTACCTATAAAATTAAAAGGAATGCAGGGAATATGTAACTAGAAAACCTAGACCGACTTACTTCCTCCATCCAACTTATAAGACGTTTGATTTTTTTGACACCAACTTTGACCACTCGTTTTATTTAAAATTATCTATAAAATATTATTTCTTTTATTATAGCTTGCTTTATGGATAAAAGTTCTTCAAGAATGACTTAAATTTGATTATGTTTGTATAAATTTTTTTGAATAAGACAGTGACCAAATTTAGAGTTCAAAAAATTAAACGTCTTATTTGGGACGGAGGAAGTATAATCTAAAAATATATGGAGTAGCTTCTTGTTCAGATCTAACACTTTAATGCTTGCTGAATTTGTAGTATGTCTCCTCCATTGTCTGTCGTCAAGGGTCTTTGTTATGCTAGTTTTAAGTCTTGTTATGCTAGTTTTAAGTCTGAAGGTTAATTGGATACATGCCATTATAACAAATTTTAAGTTTGAAGATTAATTGGATATGTGCCATTATAAATGTCACGTTTTGGAGATATAACTCTTTTACTACTCAAGATATTGGAAGTGTGCAGTTACACTTTCACAAATCTTCATATTGCACCACTACTTACGTCTTTCATGCATTTATCAAAATTTTTGGAACAAATTAAATTGCCCTCGTCTTCCTTCTTTAATTTTCATCCTCTCTCTTGTTTTATACAAGCTCAGCGCCGCCTTGGCATGGTTGTGGTGTACTGGTATTCGAGTATAGCACCTACTTGTGCTCGCCAGCCGGGTACGCTCGCGCCATCCTGCTCGTTGGCCATGCGCCTCATGCTGCTCACAGTCCGCCTCCATAGTAGCACAACCCTTCTTGCTAGCCGAATTTTTTTAAAATATTATTTTTTTAACGAATAATTGCAACTCAAGTATGCGGCGGCGGAAATTGCGGATCTAGCAGCCAGTCGGCCTGACAGTAGCCGATAGGGAAGCTATCGGCGCTAGGAGGGCCGATAACAACCCATCGGCTTCTCAGAAGCCGACTAGTCTCTGTGCATAGCCCTGACACCGCAGGGCCGCGGGACCTGTCGGTGCGACAGGCCTATCGGCCACCCACGAGCCGACTGCCCCTTGTCGGCCAGCGGAGGGCCGACCGGCCCTTTGTCGGCCGTCGGAGGGCCGACTTGCCCTTAATATCGGCCACCGTCCTCCCTTGGCTCTCTCTCTCTCTCTCCTCTCTTGACCTCTCTCTCGCTCGCGGCTCGCGGCGGCAGCGGCGGCAGCGGCGGCGAGGACAGCTACAGCGCCCGCCCTCCCGTCACCGGTGGCGGCGGATCCGGCGGAGGGCGGCCGCCGCCGCCGCAGCCTCCCAGCCCCTTTGAGCCGAGCCGAGTGTCGTGCTCTCCAGCCCGGCGCCGCCGCCCTGCAGTAAGTTTTTTTTTTTTTTTTTTTTGTAGTATTATTTAGTTAAATAGATTTTGCTTAGGGTATGTTTTAGTTAGGATGAATGATAGATTTAGTTAGGGTTTTATTTGATTTTAGTTTTAATTTATGATTATAGTGATTTAGTTAGGATTAGAGTTAGGATGAATGATAGATTTAGTTAGGGTTTTATTTGATTTTAGTTTTAATTTATGATTATAGTGATTTAGTTAAGATTAGAGATAGTAAGGGTTTAATATTTTTTTAGAAAAATTTATTTAGATAAGGATGTTAGGATATGCTTTAGTGTATATTTTAGCTCACATTAATTTAGTTAGGATTAGAGATAGCGAGGGTTGATTTTTTTTAGAAAAATTTAGTTAGATAAGAATGGTAGGGTATGTTTTATTTTAGATTTTAGCTCCATAGGGTATGTTTTAATTTATTTTTTATTTTAGAAAAATTTAGTTAGCACTAGAGATAGCGAGGATTTTAGCTCACATTAATTTATCGCCCCCCAGCCTGTGCAGGTAACCTGTTATTTTTTAAAGTTAGATTTTAGGGTTAGATAAGACGGTTATGGTCTAATTTAGTTTAGGTTATTTTTATTTAGGTTTTTTAATTTATTTGCGTAGTTTAAGGTTGAAATCTTGGATGCATAAATTAATTTTAGAGAGATATTATTCATGAATTAATTAATATTTTCGTAATATTGGACCAGAATGTCGTCCGATTTAGTTACTTTCAGAATTTATTATGGGAACGGTGAAATCAAGTATGGGGACAGGGGGGTAGACCTTGCAGAGTTTCAGTTCTTTGACACGCAACCGAATTGCCCGCTAGATTATAGCCGGAGACAACTTTTAGCATGGCATGGTCGCATGAATACTTTCAAGTTACTCCCTCGCAAAGATCGTTTCGTGGATTAGTATGTTGGTGCCTAAGAAGCGAGAGAATGGGTGGAGGTGGGAGTTGTACGAGGCTAGTAACATGAAGAAATGGTATTTTCTCGTGTCTAAGGCGTTGGAGCGTCATTATAACAACATCATCTTTGGTTGAGTTCCCGGAGGGTGGCATGCAAAAGCAGAGAGTAGCAATATAGGTCAAGAACATGAGAACCCCGAGTCCACACCTATGGAGGAGACCTATGTTTACCATCCTCATGAGGTTGAGAACACCGTAGAGGATGCAGCACAGGAACAATATGCGGCTGACAACACCGCAGCGGATATACTAGAGGAACAATACGGTCAGTCCATTGAAGCGGATCAGGGTGAGGAGGATGAAAGAATCGTCGAACAGATGGAGCTGCATGATGCAGAGCACATGGCTTTTGTGGATGAATTTGCTGGCAAAAGATTTGATGATGAGACCAACATCCCTGAAGATTGGATTCACATAGCACCTGATGGCATGACGGTCAATGATGGTCATCATTCGTCATGGGAGTATTCGACGAAGGAGGTCAGACAAGGACAGATGTTTCATGACAAGATTCATCTGCAGCACGCCGTTCGATGATGGGCTTTTTTCAAAAAGAAAGAGTTTTGGGTGTTATATCTAACCCGACGACGTGGGACGTCAAGTGTGTCACCCCAGGTTATACTTGGCGTGTTTATGCTCATATGGCATGTACAGAGACTAACTTCACAGCCACTATTGTGCAACCACACAATTGCTTGCTGCAGACAACGCTTATCAAGCACAGGAACAAGACGGTTGACTTTGTGGCAAAGGAAATATATGGGAAAATTATTGAAAAAGTTGGCATGTCTCTTTTTCGGATAATGCTCGCTATTCAAAATAGATTTGGCTATGAGATATCTTATGATATGGCCTGGAGAGTAAAACAACTAGCTTTGGAGAGAAGGTTCGGTACGTTCAAGGACTCATATCACCACTTACCAACCCTTCTAGAAACCATTCAAGTCAGAAATCCTGGGACTATAATTGATTTTGATGACTATAAACAAGGCAGGGGACCGTGTGCTTAAAAGGGCTTTTTGGTCTTTCGGCTGCATAATACAAGCCTTTAAGCATTGCCGACCAGTGCTATGCGTGGATGGTACATTTCTGACTGGGCAGTATAGAGGTACATTGCTCACAGCTATAGGTATCGACGGTAACAACCAAGTTATGCCTATCGCTTTCGCACTGGTTGAATCGGAGAACAATGAAAGCTGATTGTGGTTCCTTAAGTTGGTCAAACGAGGTATCGTGGAAGATAGGGAGAATAATTGTGTCCTACATGATCGCAATGCAGGTTTGCTGAATGCAGTGGATAAGTTAAAGAACGGTCTGGATCCAGAGGTGCAATGGCCCGATATGCAGAGTCGTTGGTGCATTAGGCATCTAGGTACTAATTTCTATAAGCAGTTCAAGAGCAAAAAACTGATGGACCTTTTCAAGAGGTTATGCAAGCAAAACCAGAAAAAGAAATTTGAGTGCCTGTGGGAAAAGTTAGATGAGCTAACGACAAGCCATATGAAAGAAGTACGTCGTCAACCTGTTGTGGCATGAGAGGAGGACCCAAAAGGCCTGGATGCACATCCTAATGAGCCACAAAGCAAAACTCGTCGACATAAGGGTGGGAGATCATTGAAGTGTTTCTCAGATTGGATTAAAGAGGAGCCCCGTGCCGACAGAGGACGAGCCGCACGAGGCCGAGATCACCGACACGTTCGCCATAGAGCCAGCAGCAGCTTACCATGCATTGGTAAGTATTTTTATTCACACCTTGGTCATTTTATTTTTTTCAAAATTATACTTTACACAATGTGTAACAATACATGGTTGATTTGCAGACGGATATCTGCAATGACGTGGGCAACGAGCTCCTATCGTATGCCCACCAGTACGAGCAAAATCCTCCACGAGTTGCTAGGAACAAGTTGGTCGCCGCCCTTCGACGACTGGGACAGCGTTGCTTAGAGGGAGTATGATGGGCTTCCTGTCGTCGAACGGACATCATTGAGTTGCCTCCACGTGCAGCTCCAGTCTTAGGCTCTGGAGGACCTCGTTCAGCACACCAGGAGCGCCACGACAACATTGGAGTCTTAGGTACTTCTCTCAGACCTTTCGCTTTCTTGCTACATTGTTACCATAGCAAGCTGGCCATAATCTTTAAATTATGTTGTAGGTACTCGGGCTTCTTGCAGCGAGTACACTGAGAGTACGAGCAGCTTTGGGACCCTTTTCATGGATAGTACTCCACCTGCGTACCCGTCTGAGGTTGGGCCCTCTCAGTTTGTTGGTGCACCATAGCCCACACGGCCGACGCAGAGTACTCAGCCTACAGACTCGACCCCGGAGGCACGACACCGTCGCCCTCCAGACCAGTTCACTTTTCCTACGGGCCAGCTTCGTCACCGAGGAGCGCAGCAGCCCACCAAGCGGGGTCGTCGTGGAGGTTGAGTTCGCATTGATGTATGCATCAAAGGTACCATGGATGTGAACTAATATACTCTTGGATTTATGTGTATTAGTACATTTAAGATCATTCAATTGGAGGCAACGCTCCAATACGATCCCACGCCTGCATCGAGGCAAAGGACAGTGCAAACACAAGCAATCCAACGCCTCCATCGAGGCCGAGGACAATGCCAAACTGGGCTCACTTCATTGTGTTCTCAGGCTTTGCAGCGTATGTGTGGTCGAATCAACCGTGTCTGCATCACAACGTGGCCTTTTCAGTGAATGGTCGAATCAGCAGTGACATCAATACAACGTGTTCTTTTTAGACTAGGGTCCTAGCTGTTGACGGTGGATAGCGTCAATATTTCATATATCAAAAGGGCATGAAACATACATCAATATCTAGAAGACTAGGGTTTTATCTAACAATTTCCACGAGTTTTGGTGATTTATCAATTTCCAGGGACTGAACCAGAAAACACCGAAAAAGAGGCATAACTATAAATCTACACCACGGAATTATCCGAAACTCAGGAATACGCCAAACTACTCTAGAAGGATCCAGAAGACACCGGAGCGAAGGAGAGGCGAAGCCACCTCTAGGTGGGGCCGGCCGGCCCCACCTGTCAGGCCGGCCGGCCCCCTATGAGGGGAACCCTCTCCCCCCATCTGGAATGTTCCTCCACCGCCTTTGAGGATCAATCTCAGCCCTACGTGAAGTCGGTTTGATCAAACGGCTGTCGTGCATCCCACCGGGCTATATAAGCGGAGCCAGACCCCCCCAGGGGAACCTTAATTCATTCAAGTCATTTGGTGATCAAGTCATCCAGAGCCAAAAAGCCCTTGTTCATCCAGAGCCTTTCTAGTTCATAGTTTAGCCTAGTTAGATTTAGAGTAGAGAAAGTCAAGTTCTTTATCGATCTTGGATTCCCGACATTGTCAAGAAGAGAAGAGTCTGGTATAGTTCTTAAGCTTTTCTTTCTTATTGTAATATCTGCGTTTGTACGATCATTACTAGCAACATTATTCTTCATTATTATGTTCTTGATTGCATTGTTCATTGTCTACTTTGATATGTCTAGTATAGTTTGTTTGCTATTATATTCATACACTGGTTCGTATAGCGTTCATCAATTCGATCGGTTGGTGAGTGGTAGGTTGTGTGTAGGCATGGTGCCTAGATGCATTACTTATCTGCGAGTATCCCCAGTTGTGCCGGGTAGTGAGTTAGATCGTGGATGTGATGACAGACCCATTGAGTCCTTTGTAGGCCTTCCCCATGCGGTGGATTGGTAGAGTGGGATTGTCAGGTTAAGAGGAGGTTCCTGTACTCATCTTCTCCTATACATTGCTCCGATGTGTTAGGGAACTATAGTAGTATAACTTAGCAATGATTGTTAGACATACTTGCACTAAATGAAGTAGCCTTGACTGTAGCTAGAATACTTAGGAGTTATTTCTCTATTAATTGATTAGACGATGTTAACATGACTAGATTGCTCTGAGTAAATTAGTATTATTATTGATGACTGATCTATGCTTATCATTTATATATATCTTTATCATGTGACTTATTCCTGTTATGAGTAGAACATGACATTGGTTACATCTCTCATTCATTGCATATTAGTGTTATCAATGCTATAAATTATATGTTTAGCTAGACCTTTCTAGTGGTATAAATATAAATCGACAACCTGGTAATACTCTAGGTAAAATGCTACAATGGTATAATTATCTGTCTGCTTGCAGAATCATTCTTTATCTATACATCATTATTATTTCTGCCTAGTCACATAAAATGATAGATTAATATTAGTACCATTAAGTATTTCTAGCTATATAATTGGGGATGACAACCTAGTTTAATGCTTAGGAGTATAGGTAAGAGGTGGTGGCTAGTTGTTAAAGACAAGTTAATCAGTACTATACATCTTGTAGTATTGTTATTTTGATAACGCTATGAGATGCCAACAAGCATTTTTGGCGCCATTGCCGGGGAAGGCATTTAAACTTAGAAAGTATTGATGACTTAGATGCACCATAAATAAGATCGATCACCCAATTTACCCCTGCTCAAGCAGGATTACCCTTCTTTTGCCTACTTTAATATCTTATGTAGGGTAATGAATGAGTGGTTTACGACCTTTCGACAATCTCCTGCAAGAAAAGAAACACATTGAAGAATCCAAGATTAGATAAAAAGGTCGACGTCACAAGAATTCAATTCATATCTCAAGTGACGGGTACAAAGATGCTGCATCACTCACAAATTCCATCATGTGAGTCATGGTAAGTATGGTCAAGTAAAGGTGAGAAAGTCTTGCTCATGGACTTTAAATTTGATGAGTAGTTATCTTGTGCATTCCACTGCATGTTTACTTCAATCCATATATCCACCTTGTTTAGTTTAAAGTTTCTCATCCATTACATCTTTAGTTCCATTCATATATCCATCCCACTTGCATTCTTATAAATAATAAAAAAAAAACTCACCATGATCATACTTTTTCATCTCTACTTGAATAAACTTCTATAGTGCTACCTGTTTTTGCTATAGTATGCTTAGGGTTGGAAGTATCTTCATACACCTGTGAAATTGGGCATTGATTATTTTCTAAGTTAAAGTAAACATGGTGTCTAGTTTAATTTTTGAATCACAAGGTGTGTTGATCTTACTTCTAAAAGGGTTTTGAATTAAGCGATGTGCTTAGGTTAGAATCCTTTTCTGCATCAAATTGGACGTGAGTCTAGGTTGATTTTTGAGCCGATAGTATACTCTAGTAGATATTGGTTATTTCGTTGGACTAACCCCTGCAGGAGAATTCTTAAATTCAATTTGGGTAAGTCAAGGAAGGAATTCACATATGAGATGAATCAAGATAGGTAATAAACTCTGCACAAAGAAGACCCAGCTCATCCTTCATTAATGAAGAACTGTAAGTATCAATGTTTATTCATTTATTTTTATTGCAAGTTATCTCTGTCTTGAACCATGTTAGAATGCAGCAACAATATGAAACATGATAGAAACAATCTATGCTAAACAGTCTTAAAACCATACATCACCTTGTTAGCATAGAGTTGCGAATAGTATGGACAACAAAACCCGTATTCCAAATTTGCTATATTCCCTCGGGTATATGTCTATTAACATTTTGCAGGAAAGAAACAAATTAACTAATCATGAGTAATGTCAAAGGCAATCTAGCATTGAAGTCTTTCTAGGACTCAAGCTAGGTGGATGGTGAGAAGCGTGAGAGCAGTTCACTTTATATCAATCAATGAGTGTCCTGTTTTTCTCATCACCTTCAAGACACCACTTTGTATGTCGGCAATAAGGATGTCTAGTAAGGCCATAGATGACCGTGATCATAGAAGAGACGCAACTAAACCATTGGAGATAAAGTTTTCACGTGAGCATCATAGAAGTTCCCTCATCAAACCATCAAGACGGCTGGCATATCACTCACAAAGAAGAACCACTCATCGCCATGCCAAAAGAAGACAAAGACAACCAGAGTGGAACTTTAGTTTGCATCTTCAGTGGACCCCAGCTCATCAACCATGAATCAATCAAGATCAAGAAAAGGTTGATGAAGAGCATGCAATTGTTCGTATCTATCAAAAGGTAAAAAGGCTAAGCTAATAGAAGGAAGGCCCTTCTCAAAGGACCACAAGCTATCACCAACGGATCAATCGGACAACCCTTCTTTTTCAGATAAAGTTGTCACCACTTATTTCTAGAGAAGGAAGGATGAAGACATAAGGTACGTTTATCTGAGTCTCGTGCAACATTAAACTATATTCAACATCTTATACCATGTTGCTAATTTATCTTTACCTTATGCCATGCTCAATTTGCTAAAAGTTTAAACAAAAGAAATGATCCTTTGGTTCACCATACATACCCTTGTTTCTAATTGAAGCTTTAGTCTTTTAAACTTCCTTGTTCTATTATGAGTATGCTTTAGAATATTACTGCTTAAACATGATTATTGAATCAAAGCATCCTTGTATAAGAATTTGGTTAGACTACTCTCTCATATATCAAAATGTTTAAATCATATTAGAGAACTATTCATAGAATCAAATCAAGGTTAGAGGTATTCTTGAAAATAATATCTTCACCTCAACCTTGTTGTAGTAATGGTGAATCATTAACTCCGTGAAAAACACTATCCATACCTTAATTATTATATTCCTTCGGGTATGTGTTGTCTACTAATCTCTTGCAGAGAAAATAAGAGAAGCAGAAGGCTAGAAGAGTGAGAAAGGAATACAACATATGAGACAAGATGCTAATAAACATCTCAAGACGCAAGGAAGGAAAAGACCAGTGAAATTCATCTATCCTTTACCACATGGTGTCATCATACTCCATTAATAAAGGTAATATCTTAAAAGGTAAGCAAATCACAATTTCCTCTTGGTCTTGAAGAACACATCATAACACCATTCTCTTGATCTCAGTCTTAACCTAAGGAGCTAAAATATTATATATCTTATTTTTTTGGAAGATGATAGTCATCATGCATGTTAATCTGAATAACTTATAAAGATGAACAATCCTTCCATAGGTTAATAAACTCCACTCCTTTATCTCATAAACTTAAATGCCATATTTATACTTTTGATCTTCTCACCCATGTTATAAATCAATAATATGAACAACATCAATCTTATTGTGCCCAAGGATAGAGAAGAATGAATAAATCTCTAGTTCTGTTGGTGTTTTTCCACCAACAGAGCCCATGCACTTGATCTCTACCTTGTCTTTATGAGCATAACACACCCTGAGTACAGTGTGGAAAGATTCCCCAAATCCTATAAGTGGGAGTTCTCAACCAATGATAATGATGCACATAAGATTGGTTTTAAGATGCTAAAAAAAGAAAGAAGGTGGAACAACCATTGGAAGCACCACTAGTGGAGGCACCACCTCAATCCTCATCCTCAAAGAGCAAACCGAAGTACTTGAACCACTGCAAGGAGGAGTCTTGAACCCTCGCCGTGAGATAACATCGGTAGTTATCCATATCTACTTTCTTACATTGCATGATTTATTTTCTCTTCTACATGATTACTTTTCTACATTAGTACCGCATAGAAAACAATAAAAATAAATAGATATGCATTAGGTCGCATTCATGAATCTTAAAAACTTCGAAGCCCCAGTGTGAAACCCTTGCGGTGTAAAAGCTATAGGAGTTCTCACCGTGGTGGTCTAGAAAGTAAAAATAAATATCATGCATATTTTCTTTCTGCATATAAATTCAAAAACTCTAAAATATTAATTGAGCATCCTGGCTGTAATATCATTATCATAAAAATACTTTAGAACCTCCACAACACCCAATCCTCTAAAATAGCTATCCACTATACTTTTTATCCTAATCCGTTTCACGAGTTTTGGTGTTTTGTGAGAGCTTTCTGCAGGATAACTCTGTCGACGATATCTGGTCGGCAGCCTACCTTGGGGGGTGCCCGAGGTTGTAGATGAGATCGAGGGTGGTGAGGTGCGCGAGATCAAGAGCAAGAAAGTAACACGAGACACGGGTTTAGACAGTTTCAGGCCGTCGAGGTGACGTAAAACCCTAGTCCTGTGTTCGGTTGTGGATTATGATCGGGAACAATCTGTCTTGGAGGGGGTCCCCGCCCGCCTTATATAGTCGAGGGGGGGGGGTTACAAGATCAATCTAATCTTACTTTCCCCGATCGGCACACACGCCCGGCCGACCAGAAATCCTAGGTTCAAGGAAACCGACGCCTTGATGATCTAGGCGGATCATATCTCGCACGCCGAGTCTTGCGCCTTACTCCACGGCCTTCCAGTGGCGCTTCGGCATGGTCTTCTCGCCTGGGCCTTTTGCCGACCGCTCGCCCAGCCCTCGGCGAGGATACCCGGGAGCAATCCCCACAGCTAGTCCCCGAAAGCAGCTTGCGTGTCTCAACCCAAGGTCGGAACCATTCAGCGTCTTCCTCGGTGCCGGCGGTTCTTCCGACCCGGTGTTCGAGGCGTGGCGAAAAGTCGATCAACAGACCCGACGAGTCGTGGCGGTCGGCGTCGTCGAGGCCGACCGCGTGCGGTCTTTGGAGGAAGGCGGAATCGCGCCGTGGAACACACAACGGTCGCCGTGGTTGAGAGGAACGCAGGAGGTCCCACACCGCCGGGAGACGCGAGCTGCTCAAGAGAAAAAAAAAAAGAAAGATCTCCTAAGATACGGGTCCCGTGTACCACGTCGAATTCGCTTCCGGCGACGTGTACCACGTAGTCCCCGAGACCGGTAGTAGGCGATGCATGAGGCTGGTGCCGGGGATCAAATTTGTGAAAGTATGAGTCGTTGAATCTCGGACTGTGCGGTCCCCCGAGACTACTCGTCATCTTCTAGGGTCCAAACTTAGGTTTTACGTCGGGTGTGGGGCCTGCGACCAGCCGATCGAGCTTGGCGGGCCGGCCCACTGGGCCTAGCCTCCCCTGGGGAGACATCGCGCGTCCCGGCCCCGGCGGATAACCACGGAGGGCAGCCTTGGCGCGTTTCCCACTGGAAGGAAGGCTGAGCAGCCGCTGCCAGGGCGCCCGACACCGTATCCTGCGATCCATTTAAAGACCCGGGCATGGCCTTTCGGTCACACTCTTTGCCTTCCTCTCGACGCCTCGCAAACCCCGCTGCCTCTTCGCCTTCCTCTGCACAACCAACCTTTCTCCCCACATCACCAGGCGCTCCCAATCCAAACCTAGATCCGAAATGGCCGGGCGGCAAGGGGCAAAAGCGTGGTTCAGCGGGCGGCGGCGGCGCATCGGGCGCGGGCGGAGATCCGAGGCGCGGAGGTCCGCCTAACGCGGAGGTGGAGTGGGCTACTTCGACACACGCTGGCGGTCCTCGATGAGCTCGTCCGCGACGGAGTCTTTGCCCAGGCGCTTGGCCGGGCTGGCGCCCCACCGTGGGTGAGTCCTTCCCCCCCCCGTGAACGGTAATGAGCTCGTAGTGTTTGCGGATTATTTCCGCCGCGGGTTCGAATACTACCGGCGCACCCTTCCTCAGGAAACTTCTTGCGTACTACAAGATCCGGCTCATTCATCTCCACCCCAACTCCATTCTTCATCTTTTCATTTTCATCCATTTTTGCGAGGCTTTTCTCGGCATTCCTCCCCCACTTCAACCTCTTCCGCCATCTCTTTGCCTGAGGGCGTTCACCGAGCCGGCTCACCCAAGGTGGTTGGTGGCCTCTATCTTTGTCTTCGGGATGGGATGAGGAACCGGTATCTAGGATGCCCCTCGGCTCTTCCATCAAGGGGTGGAACACCCAATGGTTCGTCGTCAACCCCGCTCCACGTATCTCTAATGAGGTAAACGAGTGGTGGAGCGCCAACGCCAACTGGTCCGAGCGGCCATCATCCGCCGACATGGTGCGAGTGGAGGAGTCGCTTCGGCATCATCCGCCCCATGAACCCGACACGGGGGTGGCGGTGGCTATCAACTTCGTCTTTGCGGCGCATCCAACCATGCAAGGAGCGCGAGCACCCGGGGTACAGTACTCCGGGGACAAGGACTTACGCGTGAGAGGCCGGAGGCGATCTCTAAGGAGGTTCTCTTCTGCGGCTCACGCCGTTTTTTCGGAGGTACCCAAATGAGGAGCTCGGGGAATGCAGTAAGCCCGGCCTGGGCAATCCAAGGACGGCCGTGGTGAGTTTCTGCTTTTGTTATAGTATTATGTGTGTCATTGGCCGACTGCTCAAGCCGCCGTTTATGCGATCGAGCCGCTTATGTGTCGGATGTGCCCGACGACACTTGGCCGACTGGTGTAGACCAAATGGGCGATCACGTGGAGGAAATCCGCAAGATTATGAGGACCTGAGAGGAACGAGGGGACTACCGAGAAGGCGCCTCCAAGCTGCCGGGAGCCAAGGGCCCATCGGCGAAGGGTGGTTTCTGGAGGAGGCGCCCGCCGAAGAGGTGCAAGAGACCGGTGGCCCTCCCCCCGCCTCGCTGTTCGACCTCCACAGGAGCAGGGGCGGGGAAGCGAGTCATCATCCTCTCGGATGACGAAGACTGGGGAGGACACGAGACGCTGGACGAGCGCCCCGGGGCGCCGGCGGCGCCGAAAGTCAAGCGACTCAAGGCGACCGTTTTGAGAAAATGCCGACCATGGGGCGCCGCTAAGGCGGCCGAGCAGCCATCGGTGTCGCCGACCTCGAATCGACCGAGGCGGGCAGCTCGAGGCCCCCTACAAGCGCAAGACCGCAAATCAACCGACCCTGTAAGTACCAACTCGTTTCTTTTTGTTCCCGGTGTTGTCCAGTTTGGCTTAGGAGTGTCCTGCATTGCGGCGATCCGTGGAGGAGGACCCCAGCCGTGCGGGGAGGGCGACGGCCGTGCCGCAAGAGATAGCCCACCGCACGCGGCCGACATGGGGATGACTCCCGACCCCCGGCCGATTGGGAGGCGCAGCCCCCATCCCCGCTCGGGCGCGGAGACGATGCCGCCCGCCGGGCAGCCTGACCGGCAAGCAAGGGCCGCCGGCGGCCAGCTCCGGTGCCCCGCTATCCGCCCGGCAAGGGCGGCGCCACGGAGACCGGTGAGCGTGGCGGAGCAGAAGCCGAGGAAGTGATGCGGGGAGGTGCTCGCGCCTCGCGAAGAGCCCGGCTGCTGCCGCACGTTCTACATCGACCCCCGAGGTGAGCGGGTGGAGGTGGTGGATCGGCAGATCGCCGTCGGTGAATACATCAAATCGGCGTCCGGATCTCGAGGCTGCTCGGCGCCGAGCTACGGTAAGTAATCATATTAATACGTTTGATAGTAAGGTGCAGCTTATGTCGAATATGTATGTAGGAGCTTGCCGTGCAGAGACCAGACGCGCGCGGCCACGTGAGAAGCGATCGGCGGCGCTTACGAAGATGAAGGCCGACCACGGCCTTCTTGATGAGAAGACCAGCTTGGCGGAGTCGGTCGGCCTCGCCTTCAGCAATCCCGAAGGCCCGTTCGTGAGGACGACACCGACTGCGCCGGCGTGTGGAAGAGCTGGAGCGTGAAACGCTCGGCTCGTGGAAGGCGGCGCCCGCCACGATCAGCGAGGCGCTGCAACACCTTGCAGGCGCGTGACCGTATGTTTCCCCTACCGTCCTTTCGGCGCTCTTGTATTCTGTGGTTGACTTGTGCTCGGCTGCGGGCAGTTTTGAAGGCGAAAGGTAAAGCAGATCCAGCAGCCTGAAGAAAGGAAGCGTGCTCAAGGCTACCTGGGCCGGGGGCGGAGAACAGCTCGGTCCGAGGCGCGGCGTAAGTGTCGTTACCTTTTGCCGTATTTGCCTGATCGGGCTTGTCGGGTTCTTACCATTTGTTATGCGGTTGTGCGGGAGAACGCGGCGGCAGCATAAGCGGACTTAAGCGGCGTCTTGCGGCCCGGCGAGGAAGCGGATGGAAGACACCATCGTCCTCGACCCCGCTGCTGAATCTCGTCGACCTTCTGGCAAGGGGCGTGCTCGGGGGCGTTATCCTTGGTGTCACGCTTCACAGTGCGATGCCGAGCCGTTACGCAACAAACACGTGTGTTTGTTCACGGAGGCTTGACTTTCTTTCTTTATGCCCGAACGCTGCCGGCCGGGTCGATCGCACTATCCCCGGTGGAGTTATCCCGGGTCGAGGCGGGTTTTGCCTGGACCAAGTCGGTCGCCGACCGGGGAGAAGCCGGCCTTAGGAGTCCTCGATGCTGCCGTCAAGGTGGTGGAGGACCTGGACCTGTTCGGCGACGCCGAGGCCGACGCGCCCTAGGAGAAGAGCGTTAGAATTAACTTATGTATTGCGTGTGGAGGAGACTGTGCGTAAATGATGTTAATATCATTTTTGTTATGCATGTAAAGTGTTTGCCGTAATGCCCCTGCGGTGTGTGACTTTGTCGCCTTGCTTGGGACCGGCCCAAGTTTCCTAGTATCTCATAGCGCTAAGGGTATGTTCCTTGTATTGCTTGCGCGTAGAGGGTACCAGGGTCCCACAGGAACCGCTGCTGGCCTTTCCATAACGCAGCGCCCGAGCTGCTAGCACGTGTAGGTTTGGGCCAGAATGCAGGGGTTGCTCCGATCGGTTTGAGTTAAAGTGCGTCTTGGCGGTCTTATTGGCGTATAGTGCGTGGGTAGCACATATGAAAAATGAATGCACGAGGAGAAAAAGAGACAAGACAAGAAAGACATTAAATCATATATATATTTGGATTACAAAGGAAAAAGCAGTACATATCTTTGTTCATCTTGACTTATTAGGCGTAAAAACGTGATTAGGTGCTCGGCGTGCCGTGAGTTTGGGATATCGCGCCCGGCCCGACTCCACCACCTATAGGACCCTGGTCGGGTGACCTCCTTGACAATGAAGGGACCATCCCGGGGGGAGGAGAGCTTATGCATGCTGCTTGGAGCTCGTGCGGCGACGTAAGACCAGATCGCCGACCGCGAAGGGCGCCCCGGACGTTGCGGGTCGTAATAGCGACGGACGCCCTCTAGGTACTTTGCCGATCGGACGCAGCGGCTAGGCGTTCTTCTTCTGCACGGCCGACGTCGGCGTCGGCGCGCTTGGTCGGGAGGTTTCCTCGGGTAGTTTTCCACTCTTGGCGATCGGAAGGCGACGTCCTCGGGTAGGACAGCTTCCGACCAGATACCATGTAGTAGGGGAAACCCCCGTGTTCGATCGAGTGCAAGGCGCAGTCCCAGCATCGCCGGGTGGAAGTTCCTTCACCCACCTTCCCGGTGCTTGTCGTCCTTCTGGTATAGGCGCTTTTTAAGTGCGTCCGGGATCATTCCGTTTTGCGCGGCTTTCGGCCGCCGTGGCACGTGGAGTGCGCAACGGAGACATATTTGACCAAGATGGAGCGCTCTTCACAAAACTCCCGAACTCGTTTCCCGTGAAGTTTGACCCGAGGTCGATGATGATGATGCTGTTTGGGATGCCAAAGCGGTGAACGATTTCCTCAAAGAACTTCGGCGGCCTTCTTGCTTGTCGGTGGGCGAGTGGTTTGTACTCAATCCACTTGGAGAACTTGTCGATGGCGACCGAGACGTATTTAAAATTGCCTGGTGCGGCTCTGAAGGGGCGATCGATCCGGTCGAGTCCCCAGCTGCGAGCGGCCGGTGGCCGACGGATCGCCATTAGAGCGTGGGCGGCCGGTGAGGCTGCTTGGCGAAGAACCGCATCCCTCGCAATGTCGTACACTGTGTGTTCTGCGTCGGCTACGGCGGTCGGCCAAGAAAAATCCTGCTCGGAAGGCTGCGCCGACCGGGTTCCGAGGCGCAATGGCTTCCACGAGTCCGGCATGTATTTCTTTTAGAATCTTCAAGCCTTCGGGCTGCGAGCGCACTTTGCGAACGTTAGCGTTGGCGTTTCTGCGCATCGGCCCCCCCTCTACCGGGGCGTAGTGCTTGCTCCGTCGTATCAAACGTTACTGTCTCGGTTTTGTCGGTCGGGACCTCGAGAGTTGGTGAGGTATCGATGAGCGAGGCGCCCGGTCTTCGGCGCCCGATGGCCTCGGCGAGTCGACGCCTTTCTCCGATGGTCGGGTTGGGCGTCGCTCCGTCTTGGCCGATAGATGGTGTCGAGATCGCGTGCGCAAATACGCTGGCGGAATGGTCGCTCGTGTAGAGCCTAACTTGGAGAGCCGATCGGCCTCTGAGTTTTCTTCGAGCGATGTGGTGGAACTCAATGCCGTAGAATTTGTTCTCGAGTTTCCGATTTCCGGCGATGGGCGTCCATTTTCTCGCTGGTGCAAGACCGGTCTTTGTTTGCCTGGTTGACGACCGGCCGAAGTCGCCGAAGATTTCCGGGCGTTTGATCCCCGGGGATATAGCAATCTTGATGCCGTGAATGGCGACCGTACTCGGCGGCGTTGTTAGATGCCTTGAAATGTATTCTCAAGGCGTATCGGAGTTCCTCGCCGCTTGGAGATACAAGTACGACCCCTGCACCAGCACCGCTCACATTTAGCGCACCGTCAAAGTACATCTTCCGATCTTTGGGGGTGCTCGGGTGGGGCTTGGTTCCTGCATGTCATCCCACTCGGCGATGAAGTCGGCGGCGCTGGATTTTTATCGTCGGCGGCTCGCGTATTCGACGGTGTATGCGCCGATTTCAACTGCCCATTTGGCGACTCTCCCGTCGACTTCCTTGTTCTTTATGATGTCGCCGATCGGGTAATGGGACACCACCGTTATCTTGTGAGACCCCGGAAGTAGTGGTTCACCTTACGCGACGTCGATAGGGCCGGCGTAGATGAGCTTTTGTATTTGCGGGTAACGAGTTTTGGACTCGTTCGTAACCTCGCTTATGTAGTAGACCGGGCGCTGCACCTTGAATGCATGCCGGGTTCGTCCCACCTTCGGCGACGACCGTTTGTGGAGACCACCCGATTCGTTCTTTGCGATGTAAAGGAGAGATCCTCGCCCGGGTAGCGGAGCCGTTAAGGCGGGGCGTCGTCAAGAAGACCTTGAGCTCCTTGAATGCCTCGTCGGCCTCCTGGAGTCCAAACAAACTTGTCGGACGCTCGGAGTAAGCGGAAGAAAGGCATGGCCCTCTCTCCTAGCTTGGAGATGTACCGACTTAGGGCGCCAAGCAACGGCCGAGCTTCCATACTTCCTTGATATTGGTTGGCGGCAACATTTTGGTTATGGCCGACACCTTCTCGGGGTTTGGTTCGATACCGTGGTCGCTAACCGTATTCCCGAGCGGGATTCCCGAGGAAGCTCAAAAATGCACTTGTTTGGATTGAGTTTCCATCGATACACTCGGAGACTTTTGAATGTTTGGTCAAGGTCGGCGATTAAGCTATCGGCGGTTTTAGTTTTTACCACAACGTCGTCGACGTAGGCCTCGACGTTGACGCCTATCGATCCTTCGGGCATGCTTGAATTGTCCGCTGGTACGCGTCGCCCAAGATTCTTTAGGCCGAAGGACATCGTCCGTAGCAATAGGCGCCGAATGGAGTTATGAAGGCCGTCTTGACCTGGTCGGACTCCTTTAGGGCGTCTGGTGATACCCGGAATAACAGTCAAGAAACGAGAGGAGTTCGCGGCCGGCGGTGGAATCTACGACCTCGTCGATGCGAGGGAGAGTGAACGGGTCTTTAGGGCGGTGTTTTGTTAAGATCGGTGTAATCAACGCACATTCGCCATTCTTTATTGCTTTTTATGACGAGGACCGGGTTTGCCGGCCACTCGGCGTGATACACTTCTTTGATAAAACCGCGGCTAAGAGCCGGTTGATTTCTACCCTAATAGCCTCTTTCTTGTCCCAGCGCGAATCGGGCGGAGCTTCTGCTTGACCGGGCTTGGCGGAGGATGAGACCTTTCAGGCGTGCTCGGCATACTTCCTCGGTACTCCCGGCATGTCCGCGGAGGTTTCCATGCGAACACGTCCACGTTGTCCCGGGAGGAAGCCGACGAGCGCGTCTTCCTATTTGGGGTCGAGGTTGGCGCCGATCCGAGTGACCTTGGAGGGGGGCTCACCCGTGCCCAAGTCGATGACCTTGGTCTCCTTGTTTTTGATGGAGGAGCGCGGTGGTTCATTGACCGGGATCTCCCCGTCTTCCCGGCACTTCTTTGAGTCGGGCGAGGCACGCTTGCATCTTGGCGGCGAGGCCGGGCGGTCTCGTTGATGATGTAGTTTTCTTGCTCGCAAGCGTGGGGCGTTCCTCAAGTCGGGCGCGGAGGGTGAGCACACCACCAGAGCCGGCATCTTCATCACGAGGTAGGCGTAGTGAGGGACCGCCATAAACTTGTGCGGGGCCGGGGCCCCAAGATGGCATGATGGGCCGTGGTCGAAGTCTGCGACGTAGAACAAAGAAGTTTTCCCTTACGGAACCGCCCGGGGTGCCAAACTGTCTTGGCAGGTCACTTGGCCGAGCGGCTCCGATGGCTTGTCCGGGATGATGCCCCCGAACGGAGATTCGGCCGGGTCAGTAAGGCCTCTTTCGAGATGCCGAGTTCCCGGAGCGACTTTGGGAAGAGTATGTTCAAGGAGCTCCCGCCGTCGATGAGGACACGCTTGAAGTGGACGTTGCCGATCACCGGGTCGAGGACCGTGGGGAAACGCCCGGTATGGTATGTCCGACCACCGGTCTTCCCCTCGGCCAAGGTGATGGGCTGGTCGGACCATGGCAGGAAGGCGGGTCTCTGCGATAGTTTTCGTCGGAGACCGCCATGACCCTCCCGGGCGGTCAGCTTCTTGCTCCTCTTGCTTTCCATTGCGTGGGCCCACCGCAGATCGTGGCCACGCTCTTGACGGTGTTTGGTACAATGGCACCGTCGGCTTCGGTCATCTTCTTTGTTGCCGCCCGTTTTTGTCGTCGTCACGGCGGCGTTGGCGCTTCATGTCTTCTTCCCGAAAACTTTGCCGAGCCCGTAGCATTGGCGCATGGTATGCGTCGCGTTCTTGTGGATCGGGCACGGCTGATCCAGGACTTTGTCGAACTCGGCGTCGAGGGTTCGCTTGACCCGTGACTTGACGTTGTTCACGTCGGGCCGGCGTCCTCGGTATCGGTCCGAGCGGTCGCGGTTGTCGTGGCGATGATCCGGCCTTCGATCCCTCTGGTCGGTGTTGCGATCATTGGGCCGAGGAGCTCCCCGGCGGCGGAGGGGGGCATGGGCCTCTTCCCTGCGACGAGGTCTCTGTGGTGCCCTTCGGCCTCCTCTCCCCATGCGTAGGCGTCGGCGGTTTTCATCAGCTTCGCCGATTGTTTACGGCGTTTCCTGTGGAGCTTCTCGCGCGCAGGGAGTTGCTGTATGTAAGGCCCCGGATGAAGGCCGTGATGACGTCGGTGTCATTGGCGTTAGCGGCCGTGCGCGGCGTGGAGAAGCGGCGAATGTATTGCCGGAGCGTCTCGTTGGGACGTTGCGCCAACCTTTCGAGATCGTGGCGCGTGGCTTAGCGTCCTGCGTGGCCATGTAGTTGTCCACGAAAAGCTTCGGAGCTGTGCCCGGTTGTCGATGGAGTTCTCTTCCAATCCTGTGAACCAGTTCGGGGATCGGGAGGCCAGGCATGATGAGCAAGTAGTTTGCCATCGTGTCTTCCGTTCCCCCAGCGGCCCGCCGGGCTCTGGCGTACGTTTGGAGCCACTTTGCTCGGGGTTAGCCTTGCCGTCGTAGGGCTCCACATTCCCGGGGATCCGGAAGTGACTGGCCACCCGGTGGGACCGCGGCCGTGCCGAGAGGGGCTTGGGGCCCTCGATCACTTGGCGCCCGTTGGTCGAGCCCGTGCTCGGCGTCGAAACGACGGCGGCGCTCCATCTCGGCGTTGTAGGCATCGGTATGCGTCTGGGCGTCGATGATGGCGCCGAAAGGTCACGTCCGGCATTGATGATCGCACGGGCGTCGGCGGGTGGTCGGGTTGATGGGCCGATCCGGCGGGTTGTTGCCGCCTGTTTACTGCCAGCGGTTGCGCTACCTCCCGTCATTGTGCGATCGGGCGGGACCGTCGGGATCTTCCCCGATCGATGGCGGCCGGATCCGGATGTGGAGGATCCGGACGGCATCTCCCGTAGCTTTGTTCACCCGCACTTGAGCAGCCTTGATGAAAGCTTTAGCCCGGTTTACCCGAGGGGTCGGGGCAAGTGCCTCGAGTTCGTTGGCGGCGGCGGCGAGGTTGGCGCTTCGGGGTTGGCGCTTCTACGATTTGTTCGTCGATGTAGACAAACTCGTCCGCCCAGGTTCCTAGAGGTGACGCCCGGGCCGGCCGCATCTCGGAGGAGACGCTGCTCCTGTTCCTCGTAAGCCACACGGCGTTCGGCTCGATCGGCGTTGCGGCGCCTCGCGATCGGGCGCGATGTCCATCTGTCTCGCCGGCCGGTGGGTCCTCGTCCGGCCGAGACCGCTCGGAGCATGAAGATCTGCGCCGGGTATACGGGAGGGTGTAATTTCGCTTGGAGGGTTCCGGCCCACTAACAACGATTGATGTATCTAGATCGGATGCAGGAGAGGCATCGGAGTCGGAACCGGGCTGCTCCTCCGGGATGGTGTGGAGTGACTCGTCGTTTTCCAGCAGTGGAGCTGTACCATGTTAACGGTCGGCGATGGGGTGTCGGCCGGTGATGGTTGGGCGAGTTGTCGCCGTGCTACTTCCCCGGTGGGTACCCGCGGGACCTTGCGGTCGGGGTGATGCCACCATGGTTGTAGATCTGTTCCTCCGGGGATGTGCTGCGATGGCGTCCCGCCGAGTGATTTGGGTGCGGAGGAAATCTCCCGAAACCACCGGGGCCCAAACCCGGGTGGGTCGTCCCATTGAGGCTGCGATGGGGCGTCCAGTCCGATGGGTCTCACCGGGATGGCCGATGGCCTCGGCGGGGTGGTCGGATCGGCGTGGTGCCGGCGGCGCGCGGGTTGCCATCCTTGGTCCGGCCAGGTGGGTGCTCGCTAAAGCTGCTGCGGCGTGTTTTTCTGCGAAGTTCGATGCACTCGCGTATGCCTCCATCGACCCGGTCGATGAGCTCAATCAGTCGTCGGAGTTGGCGGGGTTCCTCTCCCGGCAGGCGCTGCTGCGTCGTCCTCAGGGGAGGATCGCCCGTGGCCTCGCTTGGAGGCGTCGGCTCTGGTCGGCGGGGCGCATGCCCGGCTCCATTGGATGGGATCCGGGGTTGGCCGTTCTCCCGCCATCGTGCTCGGCGGCGGTCCACGTGATGGATCCGACGGTGAAGGTCATGCGCCTTGGAGAGAGCGACAGTGGAAGGAGTAACCATCTTGCTTTCAGCGACGGATCCCAAACGCACACCCCTACCTGTGGCGCCCAAATATCGGCGATATCTGGTCGGCAGCCTACCTTGGGGGTGCCCGAGGTAGTAGATGAGATCGAGGGTGGTGAGGTGCGCGAGATCAAGAGCAAGAAAGTAACACGAGACACGGGTTTAGACAGTTCAGCCGCCGTCCGAGGTGACGTAAAACCCCTAGTCCTGTGTTCTGGTTGTGGATTATGATCGGGAACAATCTGTCTTGGAGGGGGGTCCCTGCCCGCCTTATATAGTCAGGGGGCAGGGTTACAAGATCAATCTAATCTTACTTTCCCCGATCGGCACACACGCCCGAATTTACCAGAAATCCTAGGTTCAAGGAAACCGACGCCCGATGATCTAGGGCGGATCATATCTGCACGCCGAGTCTTGCGCCTTACTCCACGGCCTTACGTAGCGCTTCGGCATGGTCTTCTCGGCCGGGCCTTTGCCGACCGCTCGGCCCAGCCCTCGGCCGAGGATACCCTGGGAGCAATCCCCACAAACTCCAAGAGCCACCACCTAGGAAGTTCATCTTCATCACTTGAAGTATACCTTTCCAACACATAGCTAACTCCCCGTGAAGGAAGTAACTTCATGGGTGATGAGATTGAAGTATTCCCGGCAACACTTGCTCTTATAAAGCATGAGCTCCTCTGTGAGGACCACTCAGCTTCAGCGCTCAACCACGACAATAACTAGCTTGGGGGTGGGGGAGAGCATCCCCTAGTTATCAGGTAAGTATACCTAAGCGATTATTGAGTCTATTTTATAGTCATAAAATATCAAAAATATGTGAGCACATGAAGGTTCACCATAGTATCATAAGAAAACCTAAAAATACCCAAAAAATATGTGGGCACATGAAGATCTACATCTGTTGAGTCTTTTAAGAATCTTTAGTTAAATAAAATCTAAAAAGCAATAAAAAGATGTTTTAGTCAGTCTTAGTTAATTGGAGTATGTCTAGAGTCAACTATAAACTAGAAGTTTTGTCTTGGAGATGATGAATAGTTGCTCTGTTAGAATTCTTTCAAATATCTAGTTTTCAACCTTGAGTTCTCCTAAGTTTTAGACATGATTGCTTTAACTTAATAATTTACTCTGAGCCTGAAATCTGTCACACCCAATTTCAAGGAGGAAATTGAATGCATAAACTCATGTGTGCCCCGAGATCAATCACACACACAAGTCACAAATTAATAAAAGTATCATCACGGTGTCTCTTACATCACGATATTAATGTCATTACACAATACAGAGTCTGATACATAATCAATATTTAGATAACAATACTAAGTGAACTCTCATTCCACGGGGAACGGTTGGATCGGTTGACGGCACTCCTAGTAGTCTTCGTGGAAGAACTCATTGTAGCCATCCTGTTACCCATCCGGGATTTTCCAAAGTTGAGAATAAAACAAGCGTAAAGTACTCCTCGTACTTAGCAAGCATAACACAGGGTTATTGAGGCTCAAAAAGGCTAATACAGGTTATGCAAATGGTTAGCTTTTATCATTGTCGGCTTTTAGCAAAGTGGTTAAGCATCAAGATGTACCCTTTTCCCAACATTACACATGATCGGGTAAACATGATTAATGATTAGTATAAACATATTATCAACAATAAACATCATCATTTATTCTATGAGGGTCCAAGGCCGCTCATGACCGAGAGCACGGCTGATATATCGCTTTTTTACACACTCTGCAGGGTTGTACACTTTCACCATGAGTCGTGATTTACCCCTTTGCCCGAGGCGGCCAACCTCTTGACCCACTTCCGGGGAGGGTTGGCGGGGTTCACTATGAAGTCTTTCAAAGGTTCGTCTAACAAGTTAGGGCCGCTAGAGAGTGACCTACGAATGTAGAGCCCCCCTTCCGTATGGTTCAACGACACGCAAATGTTCGCACACACATAGGGACAGAGGCCGCACTACACCCAACCCGGTTACACTCTCAAATTAGCGCCCTTTCGGGTGACCACTAACAAGTTAGAAAAGGTCCCCATACTTGACTAAAGCCAGAGCCATATAGCCCTCATGGTTGTACTGTAAATCCCGGATTGTCGCCCACAGATAAGTCCTTATGGAGAGGCAGCTAGCACACAACCACAGTGTACTAGTCCCCTATGAGCATAATAGTAAAAGCAAGTTTTATAGTTTAGGCATAAGTCATCGGTCGCCATACAAGATCATGGTAACTATAGAGCACTAGCATTTCTATTTAATGCATCACATCCCATCGGTGTCAAGGAACAGGAAATCAACACTATGTTATAATCTCTACGGTTGTCAAGGTAGACACATGCATATGACAATGGTGTTTAAGGTGAATAGGTTAACAAGGATGATCCTGTGATATACTTGCCTTGTTCAAAGTATTCCTGTGGGTCCTGCTGGTCGCCGAAGAAGAAGTCTTGCTCACCACACAAAAGCTCACCGTCTATACGATACAATCGTATATATAACATCACACGCATCCACCATTACAATCACAAATAAGAATAAACCCTATGTTAGAACAGTACACCAACAGTGGTAAAACAAATTAAAAGTTTGTAAAACCATTCTACGTATCGCTACGAACACATCAACGCGAGAATCGCGAAAATCGGAATTAAAACGCGAAAGTTATACGCTAGTCAAGTTCTCTACGCGCTCTAATATACTTAGTCTATTCTCCAGAATCAAACAACATCAAACCTATCTAACAGTGGTACTCACGCGTAGAGAATTTCGCTACGAACCTAACGCAACTTGAACGGATCGAATCGGAGTCAAAACGAAGATTTTATAAGCAAAATAGTGCAGTGGCAAACTTGTAATTAGACTGAACTCAATTTTGGAATTAAATAAATTATTATCCTGAGTCTTGAATCGGCCAGGGACTAATCTGTAAATAGAAGAAAGTGGAGGGGTTCTTAATTGAAAAAGCCGGCGAAGGGGTATCGGCCATCCTCGGCCGTTAGATCGCGGATCGACGGCCAGGAAAGAAAATGGGGAGAGGAGAGGAGGGGCGGCGGCCGACAAAGCCTCCGGCACGGTGGCGCCATGGCCGGCGGCGCGGAGGTCGCCGGCACGCTGGCGTGCGGAGGCCACGGTTCGACGAACCGAGGACATGAAGGGAAAGGGGGCGACGGCAAGGCTGCTATGGGCTCGGGCGCTGTCGGGAAGACCCGCTGGGCGCGTTAAGCGACTCCCAAGGGTCGGAGCTCGCCCAAGCACACCCAGAAGGGGCATGTGGTGCACGGTTTCGCAATGGAAGCTTGGGAAGGTAGAGGGAGGAAGAGAGAGCTCACCAAGGCCCTTCAATTTAGCCGAAACGACGCGGAACGGGCGACGGCGACTTCAATGGCGGCGGCGGCGCCGGGGCTATAAGGGCGCGCTCGGCAGAGCGAGAGGGCGAGCGGGAGAGGGGAAAAGGGAGCTGGAAGGCGGAGCTCGCGCTAAATACTCACGCTGGGATCGGGGGGAGCTGGGCGCAAGAAGCGCGGCGACGCTGGAAGGCGGAGGCGCGTTGCCGCGAGTGAGGAAGCGCGGCCGGGGTTGGGGAATAAGGGCGCCGACAGGTGGGACCCGGTCATCAGCGGGTGAGAGGGAGAGGGAGGCGCGGTGTGGCGCCTGGGCCGTGGTGGGCCGGCCCAAGAAAAGGAGGGCGCGCGGCCTGTGCGGGAGAAGGAGAAGGGGAGGAGAGGAGTGGGCTGGTTGGGCCAAAAGGGAGAGGGAGGGGGAGAGAAGAGAGAAAAGCATTTTTCTTTTTATTTTTCAGAGTTTACCAAATCCTTTTCAAAACTAATTTGAACTCTTTCGAATTTTATCAAACCACACAAGCAAAACAAATGCTTTGCAAAGATGATGCATCAACATGTCATTAAACTTATATTTGATTTTACTTTCAGAAAATTTATTATTTTCCTATATTTAAATGCTCACACCTTTGCATAACAAATTCAATTTTAAACTAATTCCAAAGATGTAAATTTTGGGTGTTACAAACCTACCCCCCTTAAGACGAATCTCGTCCTCGAGATTCCACTGCTGGCTCCTCAAACAACTGTGGGTACTCTGATCTCAAATCATCTTCTCTTTCCCATGTCGCCTCGGCCTCTGAATAACGATTCCACTGTACTTTGCACATCCGTATGACACGACTCCGAGTGACTTTCTCTGCTGTTTCCAAAATCTTGATTGGATACTCTCTATAAGTGAGGTTCTCTTTAATACTGAGTTCCTCCAAGGGTATCTGCTCTTCAGGCACTCGCAAACATTTCTTAAGTTGAGAAACATGAAATACATCATGCACCTCTGACAAACTTTCAGGCAATTCTAATTGATAAGCCACTTCACCTCTTCTTTCTAACACTTTAAACGGACCAACATAACGCGGTGCTAGTTTTCCTTTCATGTTGAACCTCTTTACTCCTTTCATAGGTGACACTTTAAGATAAACATAATCACCTGTTTGAAAGACTAACTCTCTTCTTCTAGTGTCTGCATAGCTCTTTTGACGAGACTGTGCAATTCTCAAGTTGTCTCTTATCAGTCTGACTTGTTCTTCTGCATTCTTAAGCACGTCAGGTCCAAACACTTGTGTCTCTCCTGTCTGATTCCAAAACAGAGGTGTTCTACACTTCCTTCCATACAATGCTTCAAATGGTGCCATTTTGAGACTCTTTTGATGACTGTTGTTGTATGAAAATTCAGCATATGGCAAACTCTTATCCCAATCGGTACCATACTTGCAAAGCACAAGCTCTCGGATATCTTCTAGTATCGATTTGTTCTTTTCAGTCGTCCATCTGTCTGTGGGTGATATGCCGTACTAAAATTCAGCTTTGTTCGAAGGATTCATGTAATTTCTGCCAATAGTGAGACGTGAATTGCGTGCATCGCGATCGGACACAATTTTCTTAGGAACACCATGCGGACTCACTATTCTCTCCATATACAATTCAGCTAACTTTGCACTAGTATAGGTGGTCTTAACAGGTAGGAAGTGGGCAACCTTAGTTAGTCGATCCACTATTACCCATATAGAATCATATCCTCTCTGGGTGCGAGGTAATCCAACTATGAAATCCATACCTACTTCATCCCATTTCCATTCGGTATCTTCATTGGTTGTAGTAATCCTGCAGTCTCTCGATGTTCAGCTTTTCACTCTCGACATGTATCACATAGAGCAACATACTCAGCTACATCCCTCTTTAAACCATACCACCAATACTTCTCTTTAAGATCTAAGTACATCTTAGTACTTCCAGGATGGATAGAATACGCTGACTCGTGAGCTTCACGTAAGATTGCCTCTCTAATAGCCTTATTTTCTGGCACACATAGTCTTTTACCAAACCACAAGGTTCCATCATCATCTAATCGAAAAGCCCGGTGCCTTACCAATCACTATGTTATCAGCTATTTCCTTCAATTTCTCATCTTCAAGCTGTCCTTTACGAATCTCCTTCTCTAGTGTAGGTTCTAGAATCATCTCCACTGTATTAACTGCAAATCCCAAGTTAAGATGCGCTATTTCCTCACATAACTGTCTGGCCATAGGAGTAACATGTACCTCATTGACATAACTCTTTCTACTAAGTGCATCGGCTACAACATTAGCTTTACCGGGATGATAGTGCACTTCCAAGTCATAGTCTTTAATTAATTCCAACCAACGGCGTTGTCTCAAATTCAGATCCGACCGAGTAAAGATGTATTTCAAACTCTTATGATCGGTGTATATGTCACTCTTATGTCCAATCGGGTGTCTCCAAATCTTTAAAGCATGTACCACAAATTGCTAGTTCTAGGTCATGTGTAGGATAATTAAGCTCATGCTTCCTCAACTGTGCGGATGCATAGGCCACTACTTTTCCTTCTTGCATAAGCACACAACCAAGACCCAATCTAGATGCATCACAATATATCGAGAAATTCTTGCTCGATCCGGGCAGGTCAACACCGGAGCTGTAGTTAAACGCTTCTTCAACTCATCAAAGCTAGCCTCGACACTTATCGCACCAAACAAACTTAGCATTCTTCTCTAGCGAGCAGTCATAGGTTTTGCTAGCTTAGAGAATCCTTCTATGAATCTCCGATAGTAGCCAGGCTAATCCAAGAAAACTACGGATCTCACTAACATCGTTAGGTGGCTTCCAATTCAACACGCCGCCTACCTTCCCCGGATCCACATTATTCCTCCATTAGACACAATGTGACCAAGAAAGGATACTTCCTTCAACCAAAACTCACATTTACTCCTCTTAGCATACAACTTATGCTCCCTAAGTTTCTGTAGTACTAATCTCAAATGTTCAAATGCTCTTCTTCATTCTTAGAGTAAATCAATATGTCATCTATAAAGACCACTACAAACTTATCCAAATAGTCCATGAACACCTTATTCATCATATACATGAAGTATGCAGGTGCATTGGTCAATCCAAAGGACATGACTGTGTACTCATACAATCCATACCTTGTAGTAAAAGTCGTCTTAGGTATGTCGATGCACGGATCTTTAGTTGATGATAACCATCAAAGATCAATCTTTGAGAACACACAAGCTCCTCTCAATTGGTCAAACAAGTCATCTATTCTAGGCAAAGGGTATTTATTCTTGATAGTAACTTCATTCAATGATCGATAATCTACACACATTCTCTCGGGTTCCATCTTTCTTACTAACAAAGATAACCGGTGCCCCCTGGGGTGATGAACTAGGGCGAATAAAACCCTTCTCTTGCAATTCCTTTATTTGTTTCTTAAGTTCTTCTAACTCATTTACTCCCATTCTATATGGTCTTTTAGCTATAGGTGCAAAGTGCCGGGTAAAAGCTCAATAATAAATTCGATGTCGCGGTCGGGTGGCATACACGCAAATCATCGAAACACATCCGAAATTCACCCACAACCGGATCCTCCCCTGTTTGGTCTCGTCATTCACCGATTCCACGAAGATGCTGCATTTGCTCTTGCATTGCAATGTCAACATTAATTCTGTCCCCCTTGGGTGTTGTCGAGTCACAACCTTTTCCTTGCACCGAATAATTGCATTGTGGTTCTTCATCCAATCCATGCCCGTGATGAGATCGATTCCGAAGTTCTTAACACGTTGGGTTTCACATGGAACTCTACCCCCTTAAAGAGAGTTGAACCTTGGGGCAATAGAGTGTTGCTTGCATTCCCCCACCAGGTGAATTAACTAATAATGTGTCTTTAAGTGCACGCAGTGGTATGCTATGTTGTTTAATGAACATGTGTGCAATAAAGGTATGCGGCACACGTAATCAAAAAGAACGGTAGCGGAACCGAGTTGACGTCAAACGTACCAAGCATAACTCCCGGAGCCTCCCCGCACTTTGTCTCGGTAGACACGTGGTTCACTCTCCCATAGTGTGGTGGCTTCGAGGAATGTTCCTCCTCGTTGTTGTACGGTCCTGGGTTGTTGCCCGGAACTCGGGTGCTGCTTGCCGGTTCTTCTTCTCGGGGCTTGTAGGACATGTGCCCCTCTTTTCCACAGTTGAAACAAGTGTTGGCGGTGTTTGGGGCATTAGTCTTCACAGGGAGCATTGTTTGGATTTCCCCGTCTAACAACCGGGTGACCACCCCGCTGGCCGGGTTCTGTGGACGCCGCTGAAATTGTGGGCGCCGGCCGATCTTTGGGATTGCTTTGCTGGTAGGGTCCACGATTCCACCGATTAGGTGGTCCCCGGTATCTCTCGGGCTGGTAACCTGCGCTGTGAATTGGCGCGAGGGCGAGTGTTGCTTCCAGATGACTGACCTTGGAACCTTCGCTTCTTGGCCTCAATCTCCTTGCGCTTGTTGTCAATCACTATTGCACGGTTAACCAAAGCTTGGAAATTGGGATAAGTGTTGGACATCACCGCAATCGAAGACCATCATACAAACCCTTCGGGAGTTTACGCTTTCTCCTTGTCTTCAAAGAAACATCGTTCGGAGCATAACGCGACACCGAGCAAACTTATCTCTCAGATTACGCCCTTTGTCATGGAGCCTTGCTTCGTAGATCCGAACTCCTCTTGCTTCAACTCCACCTCACCTCTTTGGAATGTGGTAGGACCCGAAGTTGTCTCTGAATTCTGCCGGAGTAACGGGAGGGAGGTCCTTGGGTCGAGCATACTTGGTAGGACTCCCACCAGTCTTGGGCTACTCCCCTGAAGTTGTCCTGAAGCGTACAATACTTTCTCCGTGTCATTGCACCGAGCTATGTTAAGTTGTTTCTCCACGGCTCTTAGCCGGTCATCCGCTTCCAAGGTCAAAGCATGGTTGAACACCGGTGGACGGCCTTTCATGAACTCTCCGCGCTTGTCCCTCACATGGACAGGCGGTGGTCCTCCCACTGGTTCATTATCCATGCGCTGAAGCATGGCTTGCATCAGCTGCCCTTGCATTGCCATCACTGTTCCACGGTCATAGGCGGGGGCGGTGGCGGCGGATTCACGGGAACACCACGTCCACGGCCACGTCCACGACCACGACCGCGGCCTCTGCCTTGACCATCAGCATCCATCTGGTGTTCAAAACACACAAACACACTTAATATAATTCCATTGAAACTTCTCTTGTAAAATGGAAAAAAAACAAACTTGCGCAGATTTTCTGGCGGGTTTTCAGCAGTAGCAGTTCAGAAAATTCATCATATCTCATCTTCCAAACATCACTTTCAGACATGGTGTATATGGTTGGAAAGCTTATAAAATTCTCTACAACTTTCGTATTATACACTTTCTCTGAATCAGACATTAAATTACCTGAAAACAGTACACTACCCAGACTGTTCTGGAACATAAACTGTGCAGCAAACTGATCTTTCTCATTTAATATCTCACAGACCAGAATTGATAAAACAGTGATTCTGGACTTTTTGGAAAGCTACAGAAGTCTACTTCCCAGCATAAAATTTTCAGAATTTTCGGACATACAGAATAGGAGATAACATCACATTTTCACAGACTGCTCCAGATTTCAGCATAACAGAAATAGAACCAAACTGAACCAAATATATTAAGCATGCTCTAAGTTTTAAAATCCATAACTATGAGATGTGTGGACAGGCCCACACAATCCCAACATTCAACCGAAGATCCAAATCATGAAGGTTCACAATTACAACCAACAAAGCATTAAAAGTTCACAACTCATAAAGGACTAAGAGACTCGCACTAACGGTAAACTATGAACACTAGGGTCACCCAAACTCTCTACGGGGCTGAGTCGGCGATGGTGACCTTCGGACGCAAGGTCATGTAGATGCGTGGCATTCCCTGCTGGACCCTCATGTCGCCCACGATCTGCTGTAGACGCCGGATGATCTTCCGATCCTCGCGCAGATCAATGTACATCTTCTCATTAGCATACTTCAGGCATTCATGTGCTCTACAAGTAGCCTTCAAGGTGGCTTCCTCACCCTCGGGATCTGGACCACCCACTCACCTGCTTCAAAATCCTGGCGAGGAAGGAACTTGTACTTGTCTCCCTGCATATCTCCATACCGACGACCGCGGTAGTGGGTGCAGGCTGCCTCAGCTGCATCCTCCATACTCTCATACACATCCCTACGCTGAATGGTAGGAGTGTGCATAGTCTCTAGCTTCTTCCCACAGGGTGTGTGTTCCACACCATCACCGACAACTTCGGTGGAGAAGAAGGTACCCTCAATAGGATGTGTACGCTCAATGCGAAGTATTTGATTTACGCACCTAAGTCGGGGTAGTACTTGGTGCGGGGTCTCCTCTAACAAGCCATGGAAGTGAGAAGTGTCAGGTGCCTCCATGTGGTGAAACTGGAGAGTCCAACCCATCTCCTCAGGGGAAGTAGGAGCTGGGGTAGGTCTTTGGGCGCCGGTGCGGGAGCAGCGCCCGTGCTTTGTGTAGGAACAAAAGCTTTGGTGCGGGGAATGGGCGCAGTGAAAGAGCCACAACGGGAATGGCCCACTCTTCCTCGTCTTCCTCAGTGATGTCCTCCACCACCACCTCGGGATCCTCCATCATATGATCCTCCCGGTCATCGGGGATGACCACTACCTCTGGGACTACCCGAGGTGCCGGGAGTAGTCTGAGTAGGCCGAGGTACCCCAACCTCGGAAGCTTCTTTGTCTTTGGTGGTGCTTGACCGGGATGAGGCGGGGGTGAACATGGCGCGGTATGTTGATGAGTTGAGGCGGGCAGACCGGCGAGGCGTCGACATCTATAAATTTTTATTTAGGATACAGTAAGAAACAATATTTTGACAATATAATAGTAAAGTTACATAAACATTTTTAATAAAGTAGCAAGAGTATAATAACAATTTGATAAAATAACATAAAATAACAAGAGCAAGATAGTAAGCATAATAGTAAATAGAGTTAGACCTTAAATGCGACCAAAACTACCTAGGCTTGCGTCCTACAGTCAACCTGGCTTTGATACCAATTTGTCACACCCAATTTCAAGGAGGAAATTGAATGCATAAACTCATGTGTGCCCCGAGATCAATCACACACACAAGTCACAAATTAATAAAAGTATCATCACGGTGTCTCTTACATCACGATATTAATGTCATTACACAATACAGAGTCCGATACATAATCAATATTTAGATAACAATACTAAGTGAACTCTCATTCCACGTGGAACGGTTGGATCAGTTGACGGCACTCCTAGTAGTCTTCGGGGGAAGAACTCATTGTAGCCATCCTGTTACCCATCCGGGATTTTCCAAAGTTGAGAATAAAACAAGCGTAAGTACTCCTCGTACTTAGCAAGCATAACACTGAGGTTATTGAGGCTCAAAAGGCTAATACAAGGTTATGCGGCGGTTAGCTTTTTATCATTGTCGATTTTAGCAAAGGGTTAAGCATCAAGATGTACCCTTTTCCCAACATTACACATGATCGGGTAAACATGATTAATGATTAGTATAAACATATTATCAACAATAAACATCATCATTTATTCTATGAGGGTCCAAGGCCGCTCATGACCGAGAGCACGGCTGATATATCAGTTTTTTACACACTCTGCAGAGGTTGTACACTTTCACCATGAGTCGTGATTTACCCCTTTGCCCGAGGCGGCCAACCTCTTGACCCACTTCCGAGGAGGGTTGGCAGGGTTCACTATGAAGTCTTTCAAAGGTTCGTCTAACAAGTTAGGGCCGCTAGAGAGTGGCCTACGAATGTAGAGCCCCCCTTCCGTATGGTTCAACGACACGCAGCCTGCACACATAGGGACAGAGGCCGCACTACACCCAACCCGGTTACACTCTCAAATTAGCGCCCTTTCGGGTGACCACTAACAAGTTAGAAAAGGTCCCCATACTTGACTAAAGCCAGAGCCATATAGCCCTCATGGTTGTACTGTAAATCCCGGATTGTCGCCCACAGATAAGTCCTTATGGAGAGGCAGCTAGCACACAACCACAGTGTACTAGTCCCCTATGAGCATAATAGTAAAAGCAAGTTTTATAGTTTAGGCATAAGTCATCAGTCAGTTACAAGATCATGGTAACTATAGAGCACTAGCATTTCTATTTAATGCATCACATCCCATCGGTGTCAAGGAACAGGAAATCAACACTATGTTATAATCTCTACGGTTGTCAAGGTAGACACATGCATATGACAATGGTGTTTAAGGTGAATAGGTTAACAAGGATGATCCCGTGATATACTTGCCTTGTTCAAAGTATTCCTGTGGGTCCCGGCTGGTCGCCGAAGAAGAAGTCTTGCTCACCACACAAAAAGCTCACCGCCTATACGATACAATCGTATATAACATCACACGCATCCACCATTGCAATCACAAATAAGAATAAACCCTATGTTAGAACAGTACACCAACAGTGGTAAAACAAATTAAAAGTTTGTAAAACCATTCTACGTATCGCTACGAACACATCAACGCGAGAATCGCGAAAAATCGAATTAAAACGCGAAAGTTATACGCTAGTCAAGTTCTCTACGCGCTCTAATATACTTAGTCTATTCTCCAGAATCAAACAGCATCAAACCTATCTAACAGTGGTACTCACGCGTAGAGAATTTCGCTACGAACCTAACGCAACTTGAACGGATCGAATCGGAGTCAAAACGAAGATTTTATAAGCAAAATAGTGCAGTGGCAAACTTGTAATTAGACTGAACTCAATTTTGGAATTAAATAAATTATTATCCTGAGTCTTGAATCGGCCAGGGACTAATCTGTAAATAGAAGAAAGTGGAGGGGTTCTTAATTGAAAAAGCCGGCGAAGGGGTATCGGCCATCCTCGGCCGTTAGATCGCGGATCGACGGCCAGGAAAGAAAATGGGGAGAGGAGAGAGAGGGCGGCCGGCCGACAAAGGTGCCTCCGGCAAGACGGTGGCGGCCATGGCCGGGCGGCGTGGAGGTCGCCGGCGCACGCGATGCAGGCCGTGGAGGCCACGGTTCGACGAACCGAGGACACACGAAAGGGAAGGGGGCGACGGCAAGGCCGTTGCGGGGCTCGGGCGCTCCGGGAAGACCCGCGGGCGCGCCAAGGACTCCTCGGCGGGAGCCCGCCAAGACACCGAGAGAAGGGCAATGGTGCACGGTTTCGCGAATTGGAAGCTTGGGAAGGTAGAGGGAGGTAGAGAGAGCTCACCGCTGCCCTTCAATTTAGCCGAAACGACGCTGAACGGCGACGGCGACTTCAATGGCGGCGGCGGCGCTTCGGCTAAGTTGGCGGCGCTTCGCGGAGAGGGCGAGCGGAGAGGGGGAAAAGGGAGCGGGAAGGCGGAGCTCGCGCTAAATACTCACGCGGGATCGTGGGGGAGGGGCGCGGTTGCCGCGTGCGACGCGAGGAAGGCGGAGGCGGCGGTTGCCGCGAGTGAGAAGCGCGGCGGTTGAGAATAAGGGCGCCGACACAGTGGGACCCGGTCATCGGCCGGGTGAGAGGGAGAGGGAGGCGCGGTGTGGCGCCCTGGCGTGGGGGCCGGCCCAAGAAAAGGAGGCGCGGCCTGTGCGGGAGAAGGAGAAGGGGAGAGGAGTGGCTGTGGTTGGGCCAAAAAGGGAGAGGGGGGGGGAGAGAAGAGAGAAAAAGCATTTTTTCTTTTTTTTTTTTCAGAGTTTACCAAATCCTTTTCAAAACTAATTTGAACTCTTTCGAATTTTATCAAACCACACAAAGCAAAACAAATGCTGCAGCATGATGCATCAACATGTCATTAAACTTATATTTGATTTTACTTTCTAAAAATTTATTATTTTCCTATATTTAAATGCTCACACCTTTGCATAACAAATTCAATTTTAAACTAATTCCAAAGATGTAAATTTTGGGTGTTACGTAAACTTGTGGAGTAATATGCTTGAGCTAAGTCTAGGTGATTGACGGATATGATATAAGAGAGTCCGAGCTGCTATTTATCTTATTCTTAACGATGCTAAATTCTAGAGATTTATCTTTTAAAAATTTAAAACCTTACATGATGAGCTCTTGTATGAGAAAGTTTGAATTCCTACCAAAGCCACCTATGATACATATTTAGATTAGGAAACCTTTGCTCATTTATGCTACTTGCTTTGCATTAAGTTTAGTCAACCTTTGTCGTATACTTAAGAGAGTCTTGTCATGCTTTTAAAATCAAGATCACTCACACACTCCATCCAAATATGCATTACTCTTACCTTGAGAGTAAGCGCGAAATTTTCCACTTTTATCCATTTCCACCTCAAAATGTTTCTCCTATATTGGGAGAGAACACCTAAAAATATATATAAACCCATAGGACAACCTTTGTTTATTTGCTCTAAGTTCTTTATTGTTATCTCTTCAATCAATTATTGTATCTAAGGATGCATGTGGCTATGCAAAAATAAGAAGGGAGTAAAAGATGAACAAATGTCCCAGCATTAAAACAATGGTTACTCAAATACCTACCTCCCAATGAAAAAAAAAGGGAGAATAAAGATAGCCAATGTTTTCCTGAGAAGTTCTGAAAGTCTAAGAATGAAGAGAGATTCATTCTGAAGAGCAAAAGTAGAATTAGAATTAGCCACCACATATACACCTATCCACCATATTTCATACACATGCACATCTTGGTTTGATTGAATGACTCGATTCTCTATAGATCCATTGTTTGACTTTACAATATATGAATTGCAAGTATGTTTATCCTTGATTAATGCCACTCCTATAAACTTCACTATAATCCCTAGAATTAGGAAGGCATAACATCATGAATGCCTCAGTGAGATCTACAAATATCACATACTTTGAGAGACTGAGGGTGTCATACAATTAAAAGCTCTGAGTTTTATTACAAAAACTTGCAAAACTCTAGAATATTAGTTGAGTGAAAAATTTGAGACATAGTGCTTGACTTGATTGTTCTGTCTTTTAATTACTTAAGACCCACGTGAAGGTTAAAAGCTCCACCGTTAAAGGTAATACGGGTGAATTTGAAAGTTAGAGCAGTTTTGTCTAATCCAGAGAAAATCCTTATTTGAGAGCATGTGTACTTGTTAGAATAAGAGCATTGTAGCAACCCCTGGTCCAACTCTAGGTTTTGCTAAGGGACTAGCAAAAGGTAAGCTTAGGGGAGTTGTTGATGGTGGATAGCGTCAATATTTCATATATCAAAAGGGCATGAAACATACATCAATATCTAGAAGGCTAATATTTTATCTAACAATTTCCACGAGTTTTGGTGATTTATCAATTTCTAGGGACTGAATCAGAAAACACTGAAAAGGGGTATAATTATAAATCTACACCATGGAATTATCTAAAAATCAGGAATACACCAAACTACTCTAGAAAGATCCAGAAGACACCGGAGCGAAGGAGAGGCGAAGCCACCTCCAGGTGGGGCTGGCCGGCCCCACCTGTCAGGCCTGCCGCCCCCCCATGAGGGGAACCCTCTCCCCCCTTCGGGAATGTTTTTCCACCACCTTTGAGGATCAATCTTAGCCCTACGTGAAGTCGGTTTGATCAAACGGTTGTCGTGCATCCCACCGGGCTATATAAGCGGAGCCAGACCCCCCAGGGGAACCCTAATTCATTCAAGTCATTTGGTGATCAAGTCATCTAGAGCCAAGAAGCCCTAGTTCATCCAGAGCCTTTCTAGTTCATAGTTTAGCCTAGTTAGATCTAGAGTAGAGGAAGTCAAGTTCTTCATCGATCTTGGATTCCCGACGTTGTCAAGAAGAGAAGAGTCTGGTATAGTTCTTAAGCTTTTCTTTCTTATTGTAATATCTGCGTTTGTACGATCATTACTAGCAACATTATTCTTCATTATTATGTTCTTGATTGCATTGTTCATTGTCTACTTTGATATGTCTAGTATAGTTAGTTTGCTATTATATTTATACACTGGTTCGTATAGCGTTCATCAATTTGATCGGTTGGTGAGTGGTAGGTTGTGTGTAAGCATGGTGTCTAGATGCATTACTTATCTGCGAGTATCCCCAGTCGTGTCGGGTAGTGAGTTAGATCGTGGGTGTGACAGACCCATTGAGTCCTTTGTAGGCCTTTCCCCGCATGCGGTGGATTGGTAGAGTGGGATTGTCGTTTAAGAGGAGGTTCCTGTACTCATCTTCTCCTGTACATTGCTCCGATGTGTTAGGGAACTATAGTAGTATAACTTAGCAATGATTGTTAGACATACTTGCACTAAATAAAGTAGCCTTGACTGTAGGTAGAATACTTAGGAGTTATTTCTCTATTAATTGATTAGACGATGTTAACATGACTAGATTGCTCTGAGTGAATTAGTATTATTATTGATGACTGATCTATGCTTATCATTTATATATATCTTTATCATGTGACTTATTCCTGTTATGAGTAGAACATGATATTGGTTACATCTCTCATTCATTGCATATAAGTGTTATCAATGCTATAAATTATATGTTTAGCTAGACCTTCCCAGTGGTATAAATATAAATCGACAACCTGGTAATACTCTAGGTAAAATGCTACAATGGTATAATTATCTGTCCGTTTGCAGAATCATTCTTCATCTATACAACATTATTATTTCTGCCTAGTCACATAAAATGATAGATTAATATTAGTACCATTAAGTATTCCTAGCTATATAATTAGGGATAACAACCTAGTTCAATGCTTAGGAGTATAGGTAAGAGGTGGTGGCTAGTTGCTAAAGACAAGTTAATCAGTACCATATATCTTGTAGTGTTGTTATTCTGATAACGCTATGAGATGCCAACACTAGCCTTTTCAGTGTATCGTTCCTTCAACAGTGTCATCAATAAAACGTAGCTTTTTTAGACCATAGACCTAGCCCTTTCATTGTATGGTCTTATCAACAGTGTTTTGTCGATTTCAAATTAATGCATTATCCAAATAAACATCAGCACAACATTACACGTCCCCCGGCCTATATATACACCTCCCTTGTTACATGATTTTTAGGCACACCTGTGTTTGGTAGAGATGTTTGGAGGCAGAGGGAGAGGAAAGGGTGAGTCCTCAGGTAGAGGAAAGGGTGAGTCCTCGGGTAGAGGAAGAGGGGGAAGAAGGGACCTCCCATTGTGTGGGAGGGTTCTCTAGGTCCAGATGATTGGGTGGAACCACTTGAGGATTTTCCACTTGAGGGGAAGAGTGACTTCACCAATGATAGACCTGTCGGTGTTTAGCCACCGATAGCCTGCCACGGGGTTTCCGTAGCAGTTGATTCAGATCTCGGCGAATACTACAACTCGGCGGTTCACGCAAGAGACACTCGGTTTATCCTGGTTCGAGCCCTCGTCGTCGAGTAAAAGCTCTACTCCAGTCGGCCTTGGCCTTTTGCGTTGGATTGATATATGATCGTGTGTTGTTGTCGCTTGTTACAAAGAAGGTGCTCTGGCTCCTTTTTATGAGAGAAAAGAGCCAGAGCTTTGGTTCTAATCCTAGTCGGACTTAGTAGAGAGAGTTCTGTTCCTATTATAGAAGTTACTTTCTATCCGTCTAACTAGGACAGGACGTCTTCTACTCGGAATCAGTCCCTCTGTCTCTGTCTTGTGGGTCCGTCCTATCGGGAGTCACGTTGATGGGGAACCGTCTTGGTCCCGCATCGACAAGCCCCCGAGCATTTCAAAGTTGAACTCAGGAGACGACTTGTATCGTGAGTGATGCTTTGAAGTGGTCTTTCTTGAATTTTCTCCTCCTTTTCGTTGTGCACCGTAGGTGCATTCATTGAGTGTAGCCCCCGAGCCTCTTGCTATTTATTTATAAGTAGCTGGAGGGTCTTGGAAAATTTAGAAAAAAGTAGAGGGTGTATACCCTATAGCCCCCGAGCCTTTGTCCGAGTTCTTTTCCTTAAAAGTAGTCGGATGATGGCTTCTGGTTGTCGTGCGCCCATAGGTTGTTGGTATTTTTAACATCACTTCACGTTAAGTTGTCATCCCTAACATGATGCCAAAAATCAAGGATAAAAATAATCTACACGCAGTGACTCTAAATAGAATATATCCGCAAGCGCACAGATAATTCTCCCGTTGTAGCATTTCACCCTGGAAGTATTCCGAGTATCGTTAATTTATTTTATGCCAAAAGAATAAAGGAGCATTCTATCTATTAGGAGTGGGCAACTTATAAGGATTAAGAATAATAAATGAATAAACCCTATCATAACCTATTACACCAATGCTTTAGCAATAACTAGTCAACAATAACGATAAATGATAAATGAGTAATTAAGATAAATGGTATTCCGAGATAGAATATAGAGACTCACTAATGTAGTAAAACAATCTTGAGATTCAGTTAGAGTAAAGGAAACCTATGTAATTACTAATATAAAATCTACAGCCTACGCCATGCTACACATTTTCATCTATAGTATAATAAACTCAGAAGACATCATAAGGAGTATCAACTAATGAGGATATTAAGACACAAGGGTCACCTCCTTCGCGACCGTGCTCGGCTAGTCCTACGTACGGGGGGTGGACTACAGAGGAACCAACGCAGCTGTCACCTGCGCGGACTACCACACGATCCGGCACATCAGGGTGCCTCCGTAGGTACACAATATATCTAGACATCACGTCTACATAATGCGCACCACCTAACTCACTCGAGTACTGAATCAGGTGCTTTACGATCATATAACGATAATCATCATAAATCACATCTATATCGAATATGCAACTAGAATAAACTAAGAACTGAATAAGTAGCAATATATTAAAGTAGAACAAAGTCATAATGAAATACAAGATAATATTACCAATTTCTAGAAGACAGATCTGAATCCCGAATCGGAGCGGCGATCTCTACTTAAATCTTGCTAGACGCCTATACTAAGAACTTGAAGAACTAGAGCTTTACTTCTAATCTCTAAAAACCCTAACTTCTGACTACTCTTGACAAATGAAGCAGGAGGAATGAATTCGTTCTCTGGGAGGGGGGTCTACCCCTCTATTTATAGCCCGGTGGAGTGCACGCGCGCCGTAGGATCAAACCGACGTAACCAAGGGCCGGGATGCATCGTGGGGGAGGTGGTGGAGGAACATTCCGAAAGACGGCGGCCAAACCCTAACCCTAGGGGCCGGGCGGCGCCATGGTGGGGCCGGCCGCCCCCACCGGTGGCGGCCGCGGGCCCCGCCGCTTCGGGTGTCTTCGAACCTTCCCCGACCCCGTTGGCGGTGTTGTTGCGTTGCGCATACGTTTAAGTGGTAGATTTGCACTCTAATCCTTCTTTTTAGTCTTTTCTCGGATAATTCCCTCGAAAATCGGACAATTCACCAAAACTCATGGAATTTATCGAAAATAACCCCTATGGTTCTATTGTTGCTTCTTTTTTAAGTGATAGTTGATGGTATAGAATTTGCACTTAGTGACCGTCAACAACAATACCCCCAAGCTAAGTCTTTGCTAGTCCCTTAGCAAAGTTGACTTGAAATAATACTTCCAGGGTATCTTATGTTTAATTCCAACAAATACTTGAGCATTGAATTTAAAATTCTTCTCCAGATTATAATTCATCAATCTATCTTTCAAACTTATCCTTATTCCTTTCAACGTGGGGCTTTTCAAACTTTAATTGAATCTTAGGTGATTGAAAGATAGAATCATCAAGCAAGCACTCGTATATATTTCATTCTTCGTTCATGCACTACTCCAGAGGTTTTCCCTTCATTTTGAATATGTATGGATTATTATCTTGAAAACCATGAGAGTCTACTAACAAGATTTCAAGTGGACTACTAAGCTATGCATCATGACTGAATGTGCTAGTGATTGAAATTATATTTTCAAACTCTTATGCAATATTCTCTCTTTTTCTGTCTTTCTGAGAAATGTGGGCTATCTCCCCCCGGCGGATACTTTTTGTACCCATTTTTTCCTCTCAAAGGGTGTCTTTGCACCCCTTGTTTTACTCTTTTTCTTTTAATTTGGCACATACCCTTTTGATATTGCATCTTTTGGGCTCATACTTCTTTGGTATGGCATCTTTTAATTTTATAGCCCACACTCTCCTTTAGACTTCTAAGAGAGAATTTATTACATAGAGTAAAACCCTTTTTGTGCATGTAGATTCAATCATGAATGCATAACAGAATAGTCTACTCAAATCATATTAGCAAGATGAATTATCAGATTGCTTGATTTAATTCTTGCAAAATATCTGGAGCTTAGCTATCACTCGAGAATGAAACATATATTAGCTCAAACCTTTTTATATCATATCTGCCAATTATTTAGACTTGAATCATAAGTTTTATGCTACCCACAGTATCAAGTTTTCAGAATAAATTTTTAGAGTAGATAAACTTCATATAATTTGCAGGAGAATTTTGAATTCAAATGCTAAATAATTGTAGGTAATTAATTGCTTCATCCAGAGAGAGAGAGAGATTTTTTTTAAAAGCAATTCAGAATTAAAGGCAAATTCTACCTACTCTACTGAAAGTAAATACTGAGAAATAAATGACATAATATATACAAAGGTGAAAGGTGCTCACCTCGCAGGGGCTCTCCCCCAAGCTGCATGTTGCCGTGCTTCAATAATGTGTGGAGGTGGTGGTGGATACCCCATCTGGTCTATCAGGTACTCTCTAACCCGGCCTGCATGTGCTTTGTCCATGGTGTAACCGCCGAATCGCTGGTCCGCCCGGTCTTTGCCACTGTTCTATTTGGTGAAACCTGTTATCAACCTTGGTGTTGCCACTGCTCATGTCGGTGCAAGGTGTCATTCGTCGCCTGCTGTCCCTACTGAAGGTTAGTGAAATATGTAGACATAGTAGGAAAATCATTAATGGGAGTCTGAAAATGCTGTTCAGGAGGCGGCATATAATTATTTGCGGGTGGTGCATGGTACGGATACGGTCCACCAGTGGTGTACTCCGTATTTCCGCGCACAAAAAATGATGCACGGCCTCTCTAAAAATCCTGTCCGGTGTTATCTGGCTCCTGTGTGGGGAATGTTCCCCATCCTGTGGATGTAGAAGACTCTCCTTGCTGATATGTGGCTTGGTCCTCCCATCCTGAGTGGGTGGACCATGGCTGATGTGGCTCATGTGACGCGCCTGGATCATCAAAGTTAGTATAATGAAAAGGAAAAAGTCTAAAAAAACCCCCAACTATTAACGTTGACGCACTTTATATCCTGAACTATAAAACCGGGTATTGTACACCCTGAACTTTTGAAACCGGTGCAAATAACACCCTGAGGCGGTTTTGGAGGGTGGTTTTGCTACAGGTTGTTATTTGTGCCGGTTTTGAAAGTTCAGGGTGTACAATACCCGGTTTTGTAGTTCAGGGTATAAAGTGTACCAGCGTTAATAGTTGGGGGGTTTTTTTTAGACTTTTTTCATAATGAAAATAAGCTGGATCTGATGGTGCTGGGTCAGCCCCAGTGTACTCAGTCCTAGGCACTCTGCTGATGTGTGCTGATGGACACCTACCAATATTAGTTTTCTCCGGTAAAGTAAAACTATTAACAGAATAAATTCCCAAATCCCTGTCAGGCAGTTCGTACTTATTTCGGTAGTTCTTATAAATCATGACTATTTTATTATCCCGACGTTTCAGCATATGAGCATGAAAGAAAAAGTCATATCCAATAATTCTACGGGCATCAGAAATAAATGTGAGTGTAGCCTTTGACAATAAATCTAATCCCGTAGCTAAGCGTGTAATCCAAGACGTGAAAGAAATACTGCACTTTCTCATGGGAGGAATGGTTTTCCAAAGAGTTCAACATCATTTTTACAGGTGATGCTTTTCTCTTTTTAATCATGATGTATAATAAATGTAATTCATCTTGTCTGATGGTGTTTAATTTCTCTCTAGGGAAGAAAGTAAAAGCTAGCCATTTAAACATAAACCTTAGCGTTGGATGGTGGACTTCTTTAGTGGTATATTTTTGTTTACGTTCTGGTTTCTTAGCAGTGATGCTCTCCCAAAAATCATCTTTATTAAAATCCTAAAGAACATCAGCTATATTCACTACACACTGATCAGAAAATCCTAGTGCTATACTGAAGGTTTTCCATGAGAGGGTAAAAGGTTTATTGAACATCCTGAAGTGAACATTATCATCATCAAAGTCTAGGGAGCTAATAAATTCTACGGTGAGTAACTTGCTACCCTGCTCAGTGACTTCCCATGCATCTTCCCATCCAATCATTCTAAAAAACGGACTCAAACTCGGAATCCATTCCGGTTTTATGGAGCAACGCATCATCAAATATTAGGGTATGAGTAAACTCTTTTGACTTAACCACATTGAATATTTTGATTTGAGGCCTAAGTGGTAACAAAATTTAATTAAGGCCCATTAATTCATACCTCTCTTCCCGTTGGGAAGAGGATGACGGGTTGTCATACTCAAAAGGTGATGGCGGATCGACGTCCATTCCAGAGCCTGTACATGAAGGTACGTGAGATGATGTTTGGCTTCGGGTGCTGCGGAAGGAGAGTGTTCTCCCAAGGTTTCTCACCGCACCCTTGAGTCTCTTGTTCATCTTGCCTGTAGAATGAAGAACACGAAGAACATGGCAAGAACAAACAAGAACACGAAAACTTGAAAAGAAATTGGATTAGCAAATCAAAGAGAAAGGGAAGAGGGATTCCTTGTGATGAACTTCCAAATTCCTTTCCCCTCTCTTTTCTTTTCTCTCTCTTTTTTTTCTTGCTAATTAATGGATGATTTGGGCAAGTGAAGTTTCGTAGTTGAAAGTGGATGAAGAAATGTGCTCTCTGGACTTGGAATGAGCGAGTGAGGGGGTGAGAGAAATGGAGAGCAGAGGAGGAGTAGCAGGGCGCCGGCCGGCGTGGTGGTGGGGCCGGCCGGCCCCACCTGCTGCCTGCTGGTGTCCAAACTTTGCCAATGTTGACATATGCCTGTGAATGATCAATATGCTACCCCCTAGGTGCTACTTTCGGTGGCAGGAAGGAGTGGAGATGGTACATGCATGTGAGTGATAATTTGAATTTTTTGGATGGTGGTGAATAATTGGTGGGTGAGATGTGATGTAAGGTGATGTGTGTGGATCCCATATGTCTACCGTATTTATACCGTATAATGACTCAATAATGAAAAACTAAATTACCTTTATGAATCTATGAAAAATTAGAATTCTAATGATGGTATTTTTTTATAATTTTCTGCAACCACAATAAATTTCACCGACGGGGATTTGCGCTCCGTTAGTTATAATTTCATGGGGCTTAGATTTTATATATGGTATGCTTATGTTTATCTCTTTTTGGTAATGCATTTGATAGAAAAGTAAATATGCTATTTAAATGCGAGAATTTAAATTATGATAAATACCGAGTTACCTCCCGACGAAGGTTCGGGGTTTTAAGTCCACCGACCCGGACTTTTCTATTTGAATTATTGATCATGATTGATTTTTGCGCTTGTCGGAGATGTTGATGCATCTTGTTCTTCTTGATCCTTCGGAGTTTTGCACTGTTCGGGTCTTGGCCTTGAATGCGCCACAAAATCTACAGAACGGAACAAAAGGTCATGGATTTTTATCGGAATATTTTCTGCTATCCTCTGCAGGGGTAGCGGCATCGATTGGTCGACTAGTTGCAAGCACATTGTTGTTGGAGTGAGCGTGGAATAGTCGAGTTTGTCAAAGACCGTCTTGGGCATGACGCCGACGCTTGCTCCAAGATCACATAAGGCGCCCTTGAACATCTGGTTGCCTATAGAGCAATCTATAGTGGGACATCCTGGGTCCTTCTTCTTAATGGGAGAAGAATGTAGGATTGCCTCACTACATGCCTCTGTTAGCTTGATGACTTCGGTCGAGGGTAGTGGTCCCTTGTTGTTGAGGATGGCTCGAAGCGTATGTAGGTACCTGCATAGCATCCAACAACGGAATGTTGACATATAATTTCTGAATAACCTCTACAAACTTACTGAACTGATCGTCAATGGTGATACTTCTCCTCCTTCGTGGGAAAGGTAGGTGTGGCAGAACCTTCTAAATTATATGGCCCACAAGCACCTGACATTGTCCCTAAGACCTCTGTCAGCCATACTTGTGTACCACATAACTTAAAAAGTTCTGTCGGGTGAAACCCCGATGACACCACGATCCTCCAAGATCGACTTCTTACAAGATATTGTAGTATTACCATCATTTTTATCAAATACAACAGAGTAGCGGAAGATTTACAAAAGAAGATTACAACATTTGATCAGAGTTTAATTAAACAAAACTTAACTGAGTTTACGGAAGCAAGAAAGAACCATAGAGTACTTGTAAGAGAACGTCTCAGACGGGAGGTATTCGATCATGCCAAGCCCACTTTGGTATGACCGGTTAGCTTTACTAATCGGCACACTGCAAATGGGGGTCAAACAAACCCTGAGTACAAAAGTACTCTGCAAGACTTGCCCGACAGAAAAGAGGGGAGAAGACTCAGGAATGCTGGCTAATGGGAATCAAGGTGAGGCTTTAGCAAGATCAAAAGACACCCTTTTTGCGGAAAATACTAAGCCAATCCTTACTTTAACAATCACTTATCAAACAAAAGCCGGATTCAAAATCTCATTCTCAGACTTTCATTATTACTACGATGCTGACGCTTGGTCAAGTCTCCCATATCGTGGAGCAACGACGATTCAAATCGCTTTATATACCCAGCTGGGGCTTCCTAGCCACATGATGTATGCAGGGGCCGACCATCTTACATACATCAACTCAACGCTCGGATTTCTTCATATTAAAACGGGCGCGCATACGATACACACCACCTCTCTACGGCCGCTCGGTCACTTCGGGCGGTGCGCATCGTAGGATGGGTACACGCCATCTTCCGTTTTAGTAACGAATAGTCCAAGTGGAGCTTACCGCCATTAGCATGCGACTAGTACTATCCAATAACCATCTTGACCATAGGATCACCACAACGAACGGTCCTTAACCGACACAAGTGGACGACACTACACCAGGGCACTAGCCCTTCCTGGTGCAAGTCCCCCACCGACGTCTCGAGTTACTCATCATCATGTTCTTGTTGTATATCATTGACCCCGTCGGAACAAGGATAAACAACAAGCAACATCAGGTTTTTTAAATAAATTCCCTTCGGGGAGTATTGTTATCACCTTTTGAAAACAATTTATCAAAACCTACACTAGTAGCAAGGCTAAGCGTAACTAAGCATTTCGAAATCAAAACAGGTGTACAGGGTAATGTAACAAGGTACGGTAAATGCATCAAAGTAGGATAGCACACAACTCCTACACCTAATGCATTATATCATCACCTGAAATCATAAAACTTTCGAAATACAAGGGCGGGTTTGAATGCATCCGGGGCTTGCCTTGGGGCTCGACGAAGTGGGTTTCAGGGATGGCACTGTAGGGATCGAGACTAGCCTCCTCACACCGAGCACCTTCTTCAAAGACGGGAGCGGGATCTACTCCTTCCTCGGACGACACAACTACACGATTGAAATGCATGATTACGATGCAGTGAATAAAGAGCATGCGATACTGATGCAACGATCGTTAACCTATCTTGAGTACAACTTCCCTTCACGGTAACCTTACACTAAGAAGGTACAACTAGCATCGATGACGACGGACTAGCGATACGCAATCAACATGAAATGCCGAAGGTCATTAGGGTTAATGACCTAGGGTCATCACTCAATCCCAAAATCAAGCAACTCTAACAGTGATTAAGAGTGATTACTAATTTATTAACTATTTTTACAGTTGTTGAAAGCCACTAATTAAACATGCTAATTAAAGATTAATTAAACCCTAATTAGCTAAAGGATTAATTAATTAAACATTGATTAAACAAGGTATTAATTAAGTGTAATACAAAACTTAATCCAAACAGGATCAAACTTTATAATTAAGATCATCATCATCTAATTAGCACACAAAACAAATTTCATAGTTTTTGGACTTATATTTTATTTACTAAAAATCATGGAAATTGCCTTTATGAATTTAGAGAGCAAATTAAAGCACAATTAAATTTTATTGCAAAACCAGGGTTAGTATTTTTCATGGACAGAGCATCACTCAAGGAGCACACACATATTTTTGTCACAATTTCATATGCCCAAAATAAATTATAGCAAAAAGGTGAAAACAGCACTTGGAAAATCAAATTGGAAAAAGAAAAACATTTTCCTCCTCGCGTGGGCTTACTTGTGCGGCCCAATGGCCTTCTGCCCACGCCCCCACGCCCTCCTTCCCTCTCTCTCTCTCATCGACAGCGGCCCCCGCGTCAGTTCCTCTCCTCCCTTTCTCTCTCCTATGATGCACGGTGCGGCGGGCGACGGCCGACGGCGGCGTTTTCCAACGACGGCGTCTTCGACGAAACCGATTGACCCAACGGCTTCCTCTCATCACCCCGAGCTCAACGAGGTACCACATGGCTATCCTACACCCCCGGAGCATGCATGCCGGCGATCGTGGCGGACGGCGGCGCTCGGAGCTCGTCGGGCGAGCTCACCGGAGCTCCTCCGGCGGCACCAACCACACCGGCACGTTTAGCGGAGCAAGGCGGACACGACGCGACGCGAACATGACTCAGAGATGGGCTGGAATAGGATGAACGGCGATGGCTCACCACGGCGGCGGCAGTTGACCGGAGGTGGAGGAGATGACTCGGTTGGGCGATACAGACGGTCTCGCGGCTCGGCTAAAGGCTCGAGGCGTGCGCAAGAGCGAGGCGGAGCGGCCGACGAGATGGAGAAAACGATGATGGCGCGTGGAGCGTGAATTTCGCAACGCAAGGGCGGGCGGTCGGCGGCGAAAGCGGGAAGGAAGAAGGAGAAAATTGGCGGCCGGCTCATGCTTTTATAGGGGCGTAGGGTGGTCGGACTGACAGTGGTCGGGCGACTTCACGAAGACGTGGAGGTGGACGGCGGCGCGTGAAAATCGGTGACGACGCGAGAAGGGACACGGCGGCCGGCAAGAACACCGGCGGCCATGCCGCAATCGTGCCGAGCAATCGAAAGGTGACACCTCACCCCCATGCATTTGAAACTGTTTTATTCCAATTCTCCCAAAAATTGAACTGCACTCGAAAATCTTCAAAAATACAGGTTGCTCAAAATTTTATGCTCTACAACTTTTATTAAGGAAGTTCAGTCAGATTCCAAATAGATTTTGAATTTGCATTTCAAATTTGAAAATGAGCTCAAATTCTAGTTTTTGGGATTTCAAAATTACTTTTAAATTTTGAATAAAAGATGAAAATCTCCAAAAATAAAAGTTGTTATATTTTTTCAAGGTTTACAACTTTCATTTAGGAAGTTTTTCATGAAACCAAATAATTTTTTAATTAGAGTTTAAAACTTAAAAGGGGGCAATTTCCAATTAAAACAACTTTTGAAATTACTTCAATTTTTATTCAAAAACTTGAAAAACTTTATGTACCAAAGTTGTAGAGTTCAAATAGATGCACAAACTGTATTTTTGGAGTTTTCCCAAATTTTGAATATTTTGAGGTGAAATGGTAAAGGGGGCAAAAACACTTTGAAAATCTCCCTTTTTGAAAGGTTTTTCAAATTGAATCTTTGGGCAATTAATTAATGATGATGTGGCACTTTTTCAAACCCAACCAATAGTACATTTTTAAAGTACAAAATTCATACTTTGAAATAGTGCCATTGGTTAGCAACTTTTATTTATAAAAGTAATTATGGTTAGCTCCTCAAAATTGAACTTGAAATTCGAATCCAACACTTAACCAACTAGGGTTAGGATTTGGGATTCGGATTCGAAATTCTATTTTGATTCGTTCTTTTGCATCATTTGCCTTGCAAAACATTTTTTTGGAATGTTAATCAAAGTTAGCCAACCACTTGCAAACATCAAGGTAGGTTTTAGTGGATTACTTTTATAAACAATATTAAACTTGCAAGTGAAATTTAAATGATGTACACATACACATACGATATGAAAGAGCGCAAACAACCCTAGAATTAAATAAACTCATTTTAATTATTCACATTAGGGTTCTCTAATCATGAATGCTCATGCAATAATGATGATGACATGTCGGGTTTAGGTTAACGTAACAAGGGGGTGTTCAAATGGGAGAGTAGTATCATGGAAGTCTTGCGTTAATTCGGGCTCTTGTGGATCAACTGTTGGTGAAGGTGCTTCAACTTCTTTTTTTTTATTGTTCTTTTCAGCTTCTTTTTCTACCTGAACTGAATGTGAAGGTCTACGTGCCCCTTCCGGTAGGGTGGATCACGTGTAACCTTACCTCCTCTAGTAGATATTCCTTTAATCTGCTCATGGTTAGTGGCAGACAAAGTAGAAGCTAGATGCGTAATTTGTGATTCTATCTTTTTATTGAACATTATTTGCTCTTTAACTGCTAGAGAGAAATTGTCCAATTTTGAATTAATTTCTTCTAACATTTCATCATTAAAAGCAAGCTTCTTATAAATACTCTCATTAATTCTAGCTTGTTCTAATATTAATTCTCTCAAGGGTGGTTGTCTTTGATTTGAATTGTAATTACTTTGATACTTACCTTGGCTTGTCGCCTGAGGTTGACTCCATCCTTGTTTCTTAATGATTGCACTGATATCTTCTTCATATTGATCTTGAGAATTGAATGCATCTTGAATGGCTTGACGATTTCTTTTATAATTATCCCTCTCGCTCTAGCCAGACTCAATAATACATCCGTCTTGGTTGATAGTGCACACAACTCCTCCGGAACTTCTTCACTTTCATGGCATGTCCGAGTGTTGAATGTCCAATTCTGATTTTCTGCCATCTTTGCCATAATAGCTTCAGCTTTTCCAGGGGTGAGCGACATAAATGATCCTTCAGTAGTGGCATCCAATTGCTCACATGACCTTTGGGTTAGTCCATGATAGAATGTTTGCATGAACAACCACTTCTCCATTCCATGAAGCGGGCAGTCTGATATGTATCCTTGAAAACGCTCCCATGCTTCTGGAATGGGTTCACCTTTCTGCTGATGAAATTCTAAAATCTTCCCTCGTAAGATATTCGTTCAGCCTATTGGGAAAAACTTCTCTAGAAAAGCTTTCGAACATTCTTCCCATGTCTTGATTTGATCTTTACTCGATAAAACCATTGCTTCGCTCTTCCCTCTAATGAGAAAGGAAACAAGCGAAGTAGCACGACATCTTGAGGAATGCCTTGAATGTCAATGGTATTGCCAATCGTCAGAAAATTCTACAAATGGGCAATGGCATCTTCATCCTTCTTTCCACTAAATATGACAACTTGCACCATTTTGATGAGGCTTGGCTTGATCTCATAATCATATTCTCCAAGGTCAAAAGTTAGACCCACGCGAATATTCTCGGTGCTTGGAGCAGAGAATTCACGCAGAGTCTTCTTAGCCATCGCTTCTCAAAATAATGTAAGACCCTTCTTCCTATGGTTGTTCCTGATAAGAGTTAAAATCCTACAACCAGTCCTGCACTTACCCTATAAAAATTGCTAGATAAAACATGGGTAAGTTTGCTAAAGCAAAAGGTTATGATCTAGGTATAATTTTAATATTTTGTTTTCTATAAAGTGTTCTACGAAAAGATTTACTCATATGAAATTCTAAAGAAATGTATATATCCTGGCGAATCAATAAATCCTTTTAAGTTATCCTAATAAATAAAATTGCCATTCTCCGGCAACGGCGCCAGAAATGCTTGTTGGTATTTTTAACATCACTTCACGTTAAGTTGTCATCCTTAACATGATGCCAAAAACCAAGGATAAAAATAATCTACACGCTGTGACTCTAAATAGAATATATCCGCAAGCGCACAGATAATTCTCCCGTTGTAGCATTTCACCCTGGAAAGTATTCCGGTATCGTTGATTTATTTTATGCCAAAAGGATAAAGAAGCATTCTATCTTTTAGGAGTGGGCAACTTATAAGGATTAAGAATAATAAATGAATAAACCCTATCATAACCTATTACACCAATGCTTTAGCAATAACTAGTCAACAAAGATAACGATAAATGATAAATGAGTAATTAAGATAAATGGTATTCTAGAGATAGAATATAGAGACTCACTAATGTAGTAAAACAATCTCGAGATTCAGTTAGAGTAAAGGAAACCTATGTAATTACTAATATAAAGTCTACAACCTACGCCATGCTACATATTTTCATCTATAGTGTAATAAACTCGAGAAGACATCATAAGGAGCATCAACTAATGAGGATATTAAGACACAAGGGTCACCTCCTTCGCGGCCGTGCTCGGCTAGTCCTACGTGCGGGGGGGGACTACTGAGGAACCAACGCAAATTGTCACTGCGCGGACTACCACACGACCCGGCACATCAGGGTGCCTCCGTAGGTACACAATATATCTAGACACCACGTCTACATAATGCGCACCACCTAACTCACTCGAGTACTGAATCAGGTGCTTTACGATCATATAATGATAATCATCATAAATCACATCTATATCGAATATGCAACTAGAATAAACTAAGAACTGAATAAGTAGCAATATATTAAAGTAGAACAAAGTCATAATGAAATACAAGATAATATTACCAATTTCTAGAAGACAGATCTAGAATCCCGAGCGGAGCGCCCGATCTCTACTTGAATCTTGCTAGACGCCTATACTAAGAACTTGAAGAACTAGAGCTCTACTTCTAATCTCTGAAAACCCTAACTTCTGACTACTCTTGACAAATGAAGCAAGAGGAATAAATTCGTTCTCTGGGAGGGGGGTTTACCCCTCTATTTATAGCCCGGTGGAGTGCACGCGCGCCGCAGGATCAAACCAACGTAACCAAGGGCTAGGATGCATCGTGGGAGGCGGTGGAGGAACATTCCGTAAGACGGCGGCCAAACCCTAACCCTAGGGGCCGGGCGGCGCCATGGTGGGGCCGGCCGGCCCCACTGGTGGCGGCTGCGGGCCCGCCGCCGGTGTCTTCTGAACCTTCCCCGACCCGTTGGCGGTGTTGTTGCGTTGCGGATACGTTTTGTGGTAGATTTGCACTCCAATCCTTCTTTTTGGTCTATTCTGGATAATTTCCTGAAAATCAGACAATTCACCAAAACTCGTGAAATTTGTCAGAAATAAACCCTATGGTTCTATTGTTGCTTCTTTTTAAGTGATAGTTGACGGTATAGAATTTGCACTTAGTGACCATCAACATAGGTGCACTCAATGAGTGTAGCCCCCGAGCCTCTTGCTTTTTGGGACAAAGAACTGGAGGGTCTTGAGTAGAAATAATGTCTTGAAATTGTAGCCCCCAAGCCTTTGTCCGGGTTCTTTTGTGCAGGGTTTGGACGAAGGCCCGTGACTCCTTTTTGGTGGATTGCTCTTTCACTGTAGTTTTTATGTCTTCTTTTTATGGTTGGTCGTTGGCAGTTGGTGCAATAAAGGCTATATGCTTTTACTGTGATGGAATATTCTCCGGATATGCTCCTTTACTGCACTATTTACTGTTCTCTTTTAAGCCTTGTCAGTGTCTTTCTATCCTGATGAACTTGGTCCATGTACACCAATCTTGTTCTATAAATTGGTCTTCTTCCTTCTTGGTTTTTCTGGGCCTTGAAGTTTGTTGCCTTCTGTTCTGGTGGGAATGATTGTTTGTGAGATGGATCAGCCCCAGGGCTTCTTTCTTTTCCTTCCAGTATGGTTTTTTTAGTGGGTAGAAGAATTCTTGAGATAGGGATTAAAGGCAGACTAATTTCGGAGTAGCATTGTGATTGGAGGCTCGTTCTGGTAGGTAGAAGAAGTCTTGAGATGTGCTTTGTCTTTGGGCCATTTTACGCCTTAGTTCTTCTTTTCCACTCGCGGACATATGCTCTGCGTGGGAGGGTTACCGAGCTGCACTGTCCTCTAGCTGTGCGGTGCAAAGCTGCGACGCCCAACGCAGAGCTGGAGCCCTCTTGTTCACATGGGGTCCAATTCAACTTGTGGCTGGAGAGGTCCGATGTGATGCTTGAGAAGTCAGTGCTACTTTTGGTGATCTTGGATGCACTGTGTTGGTGTATCTAGGTTGCTTTGGATCTGCTCAGCCCGGACTGTCTCAGAGGTAGTCTGGGCCGACGACCGCTATCACCTTGGTTGTCTGGGGGTTCTGCGTAGTTGTTTTTTATGGCAGAATTCCACTGGGTTCCTTGTAGCTGTTGCTTTAGTTTTCTTCTAAATTCGATGGGTCTTGTAAGACTTGTATCCTTGTATTTTGATGAGAGTATGAATTATTATATGGATCTGAGTTCTTTGTAACTGTATCTGTTGATTGTCTGCCTTCGAGCCGACTTGTTTTTGATAACGACTGGTTGTTTGTCTCCAAGCTGACTTGTTTTTAATAAGCCTAGTTGTCAGCCTTTGAACCGACTTATTTTTTGATACCATAGGCTCCAGTGCTGTGTTTTTGTTACCGTTGTAACGGTTCAGAATGTTACCGTTGGCCAGTGACGAGATAGAGACCGTTCTCCTAGATTTTACTGGGCCTTTCTGTTATTACGCTATATATCCGTTGGCCTTTTATCGTTGTTTTGTTGAATGGGTCCTAAGCCAGGCCCTTCTTCCTTCTTATAAATTGGTGGTTTGGGGTAACTGTTCCTCTCCTTCGCTTCGTCTCCGCATCTTGAAACCCTAGAAAAAATCCCCAATCTTGGTTGCTTGTCCTTGCTTCCTCCACCTTCTATTGCTCCTGTGGTTTTGGCCGTTGCATGGGGAGAAAGAAGACTGCGAGCAAGAAACCTGCTGCTGACAAGCCTGTTCTTAAGGAGGAGGTTAACGAGCAGCTAAATCCTGAGTACGCCGCGATGAAGATGACGGCAAAGTCGTTCCCTGCTCTGACTACCCAGGAGAAGCACCTGGTTGAGTTGGAGGAGTGGGGGATGATTCAGTCCAAGCAGCTGGTGGGGTGGTCTGTGCCTGGTGAGCATCGAGTCCCTGTTCCTCGTCCAGGCGAAATTGTTCTTTTTCTTTCCTTCGTCCGCGCCGGTCTTTGCCTTCCGGCGTGTACTTTCCTTCATAATTTCCTTTGTTTTTTCTGTGTCTCCCTTCATGATCTCACTCCCAATGGGATCCTTCATCTTTCTATTTTTGTTTATTTTTGTGAAACTTTTCTTGGCATTCATCCTTCCTTGAATCTGTTTCGCTTCCTTTTCCGCCTTAAGCCGCAGCCTCGCTCGGATTGTATTCATGCCCTTGGTGGATGCGGGATCCAATTCCGGTAGGGGCGTAAGTCGAGTCATTTCTTCGAGTACGATCTTGTTGAGTCCGTGAAGGATTAGCGTTCCTAGTGGTTTTATGCTGGCAATCTTATCGGCGTAGCTGCCCCAGCTCTTACAACCTTCTCTGGAGTTCCGCCTATTCCTAATGATCGGTGGGAGAAAGAACAGCTTAGTGCTGCCGAGTTGTCTCTGCTTCGGCCGCTTTTTGACAGGATTAGCTACTTGAAGCAGAACGGCTTGTCAGGCTTTACTATAGTAGCTAGTTATCTTCGTCGCCGAGTACACCATTGAAGGCTCGGGAGCATTTTGGCTTCGAGTACTCACGGTGCCGAAGATCCCTCTCGGATGGTGGCTACCACCGAGTAGTCTCGAGGATGAGGTGTTTTACGTGCCTCAAGAGAATTTTGAAGGGTGCGGTGGTGGTTCCGACGACCAAGTTCGAGTACTCTCTGGGAATCCTCCCCTGGGCCGTAAGTCTTCTTGTTATCTTTGTTCTTGTGCTTCCGAGTACTTTTTTGACTCGACTTGTGCTTGTGTTCTTGTAGCCTTTTTGGCAGGGGATTTTAACGCCGATGCTTCTCTTTTCGTTGATGGAAAGATAGCTCCTCTCCAGCTCTCCTCCCACAGCTGGTCATGCAGTGGTTGAGGGTCGAGTTGTTTTGTCGGGGGTTTCTGAAAAGGAACATGCTCTGCAGTATGCTCCTTATCAGCCAGTACCGCTTCCCCGAGCTACTCGTTCGAGTGAAAAGAGAGCTACGCCTGGTGATTCTTCTTCTGCGCAGCCGAAGCGAACTCGTACTTCTTCTACCCCTCAACCTTCAGGTAACATTCTGATAGGTGAAAAGCTGCTTTGTTTTATCATGTTTCTTTTATTTGGTGTTTGGTCTTGATTCTTCTTTTCTGGTAGATGGTGATACTGTCCTCTTGTATGAGGATGAGACTGAAAATGTTGATGATTCCCCTCTTCTTCGTCGGTGAGTTGTTGACTACATATGATTTTGGCGTAGATTTCTCTTCCATTACTTGACTTTTGGTATTGTTTTCTGCAGCCCCCGGAGAACTTCTACTTCTTCCCCTGACTTGGAGTCCTTGCCGGGCCCTACTCCTTCTTCTGCCAAGTTGTTGGCAGGTCTGGATGAGGTTATGCCACCTCCTCCTTCCTGCCTCTTCTTGCTCTTCGGCGTGTTCCCGGTATGGATTTCTTACCGTCCGAGTTCTTTTTTTTTTTTTTTTTTGTTATCTTAATAATTTTTTTTCTCTCAGTAGGCCGTCTTCTACAGTTTCTTCTACTCTGGCTTCTGATTCAGAGAAGACCGCGAGTGTAGATGTTGTGGGTCAGATGTCTTCTGCGCCTGATCCTTATCCAGCTGTAGAGTCGGCCCCGGTGGTGGCGGCGACGTGGTGCCATCTACCTGCGTGGTTGTGACTTCTTCTCTTCCCCATTTGCAAAAGTTGTCGTCTCTTCGGGGAGATCGGCTACCTCTCGCTCGACCCTTGACTTCTTCACCCCCTCTGGTTGGATGCTCTTCTCCTTTGTCTCCTCCCTCGCTCCTTGGGATATGATTCGTGATATGAAGTTGGTGCGGGGAGTTGGAGGCGGAGTTTGATCCGAGTTCTCGCTTGCGAGGACTTGAGTCCGATTGGGGCTCGCCTCGGGCCTCAATTCAGTCTTTTGCTCGGCGATTCTAGGTGAGTTCTCTTGAGCTTCATTTACTCTTTCTTTTTGGATATCATTCTTTTTCGATTGCTTTATTCTTTTTGCTTTATAGAGTTTTGTCGGTGATTCTCGACTTCTTTTTAGCTCGACCGAGTCACAAAAAGAAGTTGGAAGAGCTGGCTTTTTGAAGTCTGAGCTTGACACCGAGCACAAAGGGCGCCGAGAATCGGAGAGTGCCTTGCGGGCATAGATTGTTGAAGTTGAGCAACAGTAAGTCGGCCGTTGTGGAAGCTGAGAAGAATACTTCGAGGAAGCTTAAAATTTTGAATAAAGATTTCTAGGGTAACTTTTCTCGACTTGTCTTTATGCCCCTGTTTACTTGGTATTGTCCCTTGCTGATTTCTTTTGTCTTATTTTTGAAGCTTTGAAGTACTCTCGAGGAGACTCGAGGCTTTGAAGCTTGAGGTAAAGACCTTCCGTAACGAGTCGGAGAAGGTAAAAGAAGATGCCAAGAAGTCCTTGCCGAGCTCGCTTGATTAGGCGTGGCGCCGATCGAGATCTTTTTTGCGAGCCAAGTCGCCGGTGGAGGACTTGTCGGCCCGATCAAGGCTTTGGAGGAGAGGTGGGAAGTTCTCTGAGCTCTGTTCGGAAGCTTGCCGGTATCTTTGAGGAAGCCTAAAGATGCCGGGCTTGCCCCGGGTTCGATTTCTTCCTTGGCGACCACCCTGTTGTTGGCTTGGTGAAGGATGGAGTCCTGGTTGGCGTCCCAAGGCGTCTTGGGGCGTATTTGGTTGATTAATCCGGATGTGCCCCTAGATAGTATCTTGGAAGGTGCAGCAACTCCCGAGGCCGAACAGGGCTCTTACCAGCCGAGGTGCCGTCTTAGATTTGGCTCGACAATTTGTTGAGCTTGTAGAGGTTGATTCTATAGTTGTGGGTGATAATCCCCCGCAGTAATACTTTGTGCCTTGATTGAGGCGTTATGTATATACTCTTTGTCTTTTTCGACTTGTTTCATAGATGGTGTTTGAAAATAGTGTTCTTGCTTTCTTCCGAAAGTTCTTCAAGTTCTTGTTTGATAAATTGAGCTTAGTTTCTTGCTCTCATCTCCGTCTATGGAGAGGTTGGAGAGGTTAGGGTATTTCGGACCATAGGCCCTCATCCAAGTTTTTTTTCTAGGCCTAGCCGGGATAGAAGCCATCTTTGGATAGATCGGACCATCTTTGCTAGAAGTCGGGATAGGTCAAGTTATCTTTGCTCATCTAGTTCCTGAAAAGAAGCTAGGATATTTCGGACCGTAGGCCCTCATCCGAGAGAAGTCGGGATATTTTTAACCGTAGGCCCTCATCCGAGTTCTCGTCATCTAGAAGTCGAGATAGGTCGAGCTATCTTTTGCTCTCATCTAGTTCTGAAAAGAAGCTAGGATATTTCGGACCGTAGGCCCTCATCCGAGTTCTGTCATCTAGAAGTTGGGATAGATCGAGCTATCTTTGCTCTCATCTAGTTCTGAAAAGAAGCTAGGATAAGTCTCTTCTGAATGGAGATTTTATTGATAATTTAGGGTACATTGCCCTTGAGTTTTATGCATAGAATCGTCAAACCGGGATATGTGCCATGAGTTCTTTACTTCGGTGCTCCCTCCTCGGTCATTAGCTCATAAGAACCCGGTCCCGCTACTTTTGCTATTATGAAGGGTCCCTCCCAAGGACCGAGTAGTTTATGCCTTCCATCTGGTTTTTGATTTTTCAAGGACTAGATCTCTAGCTTGTAAGCTTCTTGGTCAGATGCTTTTGTCATAATGTCTTCTTAATCCTTGTATATATCTTGCTGATTGTAATGTTGCATTAATTCTAACTTCTTCTAGACTGTCAATTTCTAGTCTTCTTGTTTCTTCTCGCCTCTCCTTCATTATATTATTCAATCTTTAGAGATGTCCAGATTAAATCTGGCCGGTAGTACGACTTGATCCGTGAACCGTAAAGAAAGGTGAGTAGCCGGTGGCTCTCGCTTATTTGAGTCCTTAGTCCCAGGACTACTTTTGGTAGCTCGTCTATCCATTTTGATCCGTAATCTTTTAGATCTTCATATAATCTTGGTTTTAAACCGGCTAGTATGAGGCCATTGG